>OY821521.1:128382861-128447861 GCA_963682025.1 Cordilura impudica
CAGGGTATTTGTTATGCAATTATTGTAATGAAATCTGTACGTTAACTTTAGTGTTGCATGATGTAAAGTTGATTGTGCACGCATAACTTTCCTCAAACTCAACGAATATAAACAGTTAATGTGTACGTTAACTTGCGTGTTGCATAATGTAAAGTTGATTTTGCACGCATAACTTTCCTCAAACTCAACGAATTTAAGCAGTTAATAGCTCAAGAGCTTGATCCACTAACTGTTCTGAGAGCGAAACGATCAAGATCCATTCACAAATTTATGAAAATAAAATTTTTCTGCTTACCAAATAATTTTAGGAGAAAAGTAATAAATTGTCCCACTGTTACAATGTTATTGTTTATGTATAAACATACACATAAACATAACAGTTTGACAGCTGAAAATTATTAGCCAATAGGAACGCAGTTTGCGTGACGTCACGTGCCTGACCGGCGTAGAAAATTGAAATAGTGACCGCGGGATGGCGTAATCTTGTATTCTATCATTCTTTGTTATACGTGACCACAAGCCGATTAAAATCAATGGTGTCACAATTTGCAAATATTTCACACCCATAAAATAAAACAGGAATTAAATATGTTTTAGCCAGGAACATCCGTATATTAAAGGGCGTCGATGCTTTAACAGCCCATAGGTTTCTCAGAATACCATGAACTTTTCCAGCTGAAATATTAATATGGTTTTTCCATGAAAGTTGGGCATTGAATGTTATTCCTAGATTTGATGATGATGGAACAAAATTGATTATATTGTTGTTTATTTTCAAAAAGTCGGTATTTTCAAGTCTTTTCTTATTATTTCTTGAAAAGAAGATGCACTTTGATTTTTTCGGATTTATGCATGGACCATATATACTTGCCCATTTATGAATTTTATCCAAATCGTTGTTAATGCAGTCAATACAATAACGTACATTTTCAAATTTAGAGCTTACGTACAATTGTACATCATCTGCATACATATCAATATCGCAGTGACTTAGAGAATCAGGAAGATCATTAATGTACACACAAAAAAGTAAAGGACGAAGAACGTACCATTGTGGCACCCCTCTATCAATATCAGCAGCATTGGAAATCAAACCATTGAAGGAAACAGCTTGTTTTCGGTATAAAAGATATGATCCAATAAGTTTATTGGCCGAATCAGGAAAGTTAAAAAGCTTTTGGAGTTTGGTCAACAGAATGGAGTGGTCAACTGTATCAAAAGCTTTACTATGATCTAACAGCACAAGGAAAGCTACCATATCCTTATCCAGTTTGGACCTAAGTTCTTCGATCAACACCGTGATGCAGCTTCTTCCCTGTCTAAAACCAGACTGTTTTTCTGTTAGAAGTTTGCGCTCTTTTAAATATGTATTAATTTGCCTTTGCATGAGATTTTCCATCACTTTAGACAGAAATGGTAGGATGGCAATTGGTCTAAAGTCACTGTTGTTCTTGGGGTGGGAATTATTTTGGCTTCTTTCCATACATCTGGGAAGATTGACTTGGTTAATAGTGTATTAAATATATACGCAAGAAAGGGCAGAAGTTTAGGTAAGATAAGTTTCAAAAATCTAACATTCATTCCATCCAGACCGACGGCATTAGATTTTATTGATGATATACTTTTGAGAACTTCAGCTTGATCTACACAGCGAAAAGAAAAACAGTTCTCAACAGGGACTATATGGATTTTAGCATATTCATTTTCACTTGGCCTTTCCACTTCAACTTTTACAAATTGGTTGTTTAGTTCATCCACGTCCACTTCAGCGCTAGAGGTGCAAAAACTTTCCTTACCAATGCCTATTTTACGGATTGTTATCTAAAGCTGTTGTTATCTAAAGCTGATGTTAAATTTCTGTTCATAGTACGTAGATTTAGCCATATTAATATTATCCAGCACTTTTCTTCTGTCAGATTTGAACAGAGATTGCAATTCTGGAGTTTTAAATTTCTTCCATTTTTATACGCAAATCTCGGGTGTAAATTAAATGTTTAATAGTTGAATTAAACCATGGTGGCTGTTTAGCTTTCATAGTTTTGGTCCTCTCCGGCTTGGTTTCATCAAATGCTTTAATAAGGTTATTCCATAGGAAAACTATTTACATTTGCAAGGTTATAAATTGCATTCCAACTAATGCAATCGAGTTGCTGGTGTAATGCACCATAAGGATAATGTGTTTACAGAAAGCAGCTCTATATGGGGCCTATGACTAAGAATGGTTCTACATGGATTATTTTTAATGGATATAGTAAACACATACAAACCCAATTTGACTGAGATCTATATGATAATTTGGATATTATGTCGATTTCATAGGGGTCATTTGTATGGAGACTAGGTCTGAACATGGACCAAATTTCATCAATTTCAAAAGCGTTCATGCTATTATAGCCGATAAAAGCTTACATACTAAATTTCATCAAAATATATTCATATTTGCGATCTGTAGTTTGATTACAAGGTTTACATGGACACACAGACGGATGGACGCACGGACAGACGGAAGGATGGACATCGCTAAATCGACTCCGAAAGTGATTCTGATTCGATCGGTATAATAAAAGATGAGCCTAGGTCAAATATTTGTGGTATAAATAAAGATGGGTCGGTATAATTAAAGATGGGTCTAGGTCAAATATTTTTGGTTGTTACAAACAGCAGCACAAATTCATTATACCCAAACCACATAGTGGTATAGGGTATAAAAATAGATATTATTTAACTTATAAGTTATAAACAAAATGTAAAACAATTATTTAAGACAAAACTAACTTTATTTACTAAAACATATGAAAAACTAAAATAAAATACGGCCACTCTACACCAATTTATTCGTCGTTCGTCGGAGTAAGAAATAGAAATAAACCTATCGCAAAGTGCGTTACGCACTACGTACATATTTCGTTTGACGAACTGATTGTGTGCATTTTCATATACACAAATGTGTTTATACCCTATACCACTATGTGGTTTGGGTATAATGACTTTGTGCTGCTGTTTGTAACAACCAAAAATATTTGACCTAGACCCATCTTTAATTATACCGATCGAATCAGAATCACTTTCTGAGTTGATTTAACAATGTCCGTCCGTCCGTCCGTCTGTGTGTCCATGTAAAGCTTGTAATCAAACTGCATGTCGCAAATATGAATATATTTTGATGAAATTTGGTATATAAGCTTTTATCTGCCATGGGATGAACGCTATTGAAATTGGTGAGAATCGGTCCATGTTCAGACCTAGCCCCCATACAAATTACCCATATGAAATCGACATAAATTGCCATAAGATCCAAATTGTCATATAGATCTTACTCAAATTGGGTTTTGTATGCGTTCATTACGTCCATTAATGAGTAGTCCAAATATGATACCTTTGGCCCCATATAGAGCTGCTTCCCGATCTTCACTTAAATCTATTAAAAAACAAAAATATTGCACTGATTCTTCTCAGATTTTGTTTGTATATATTTTTGCAAAATACAAGAGACTTTAGTAAACATAATCAGGATCGGTCCATTTTTGGACCTAGTCCCCATATAGATATAGCATCCGATATGAACTTTTTCATATCTTCAGCCAAAAAAATTAATAAAAATCAGACTCAAATTTGGTTTTTGCTTATTTTCTATGTCCAGTTAGTTGGGCCTAAGTGATAGGGCATGGTATAGGGTATCGTATAGTCGGTCTAGACCGACTATAATTTTCTTACTTGTTTATTTCTGACGACGAATATTCACAAAGAAAAATTCGTCGTTCGTCCCAGTTGTGTATCCAACTTAAGGCATAAATTCTTTCTTTTTGAACATCTACGGAATTGCGTCGATTGCTTCATATTTCGGGAACTTGTAAAAGGATGCATCTATAGTTAAAAAAATTATATTTAATATATTAAAAACACCAAAAATGTAAGTTTTTCGCACAATTTCTCACTTGTTTTTTCAATGTTTTGCATGCATTTGCACTGCAAACTTCATGTTTACGTTTTTTCAGCTTTTTTATTTATTTTTTTATTTTTATTTACAAAATTAACTTATTAAAATTACAAGATAATTACAATAGCTTCCATAGGCTTTCAGCTCTACATAAATTAAGAAATGGTTTTGAATATTGTTAAATGTACTTAAAATATAAAATTTTTTTCAAGAATTTAATTATAAAGTCAATGTTATTCACGATTGGTTCCGATATCAAATCTAAAGGATTATTGTTGCTAAAAAATATGTTGTCTCATGTCGTGGTATTGAGGACAATGTGCTAGTAGGTGTCCTGGGGAGGTTGGACGGGTGATGTCACAATTGCATGTAGGGATATTGGGAATATTTAATATTGAACCATGTGTAAATTTTGTATGTCCTAAGCGGATTCTAAGAAATCTTGTAAAATCAATTCTATTTAGATTAATAATTTCTGGATTAGCATATTGGTATATGTTAGCTTGTTTTTCGTTAATAGTTTTGTACCAATTTGAGGTCCGTATATAAGTAATATCATGTTCTATATACTGTTTTTTAATGAACTTTACAATGTCTTTTGTGGTGTAGTTTTCTGTAGTATGCAGAGGAGCTCTAAGAACATTTTTCGCTGTTATATCGGCATATTCATATTAATCTTAAACAGTCTTGTTTCTGTATTAGGATGCTTCTTATATGTGAAACGTAAGGGTTATTGTTATTTATATTCCTAACCATTTTCAAAACTGATAAAAGAGTCGGAACATATTGCATATTTTCCACTTTTGTTGAAAAATTATGATAAAATTGATGGTAAAATTGAGGCCTTGATGACCCCACGTTCTATAGTTACACTTTAACTGACCAAATCTTCGGATTTCGAGCCACCTGTAAATATGAACTTGTAGCGCAGTAATTTTTGTCGAAGTTCCTCAAGCAAAGCTCTAAATTGCAGTGAATTGTGTTGATTTTTGTTAAATTTGTGAAGCAAAATATTTACGCTGTGTTCGCTAAGTAACCAAGGGGGTTCTTCTTTCACATTGTATTTAAATGGTTTAATGTTAAGTTGTAACGTCAGTGTCAAACCAACTCTCATTACAGACAGACGTTTGATTTTTGCCCGCGTTACACATTGAATTTCTTTTTTATTGTGTTACTTTTTCTTTTTTAATATTCTTTATACAAAAAGTTTAAAAAGAATAACAAAATACTGTACATAATATCATAACTGGTGCTTTGAAGTAAAATTTAAGTGATAATGAATAAACCACCAGACCAATTTACTTTTATGAAAACACCAATAATGTTAGACAAAACAAAAAAACTTGAAATAATATCTCCCGGAGAGAAATACTTATTAATGTCGCGTATAAAAAGTGAAGATTCTCTTAAAAATGTCTCGCCATTTCTTATTAAGAAAGTAGTTGACAATATTGCGGGTGGTGAGGTTGCTCTCTGCAAAAAACTTCAAAGTGGTACTATTTTGCTAAAAACTAAGAACTACACCCAAGCAAGCAAATTAATTCAACTAACATCGTTATCAGCCGATATTGAAGTCGAATTAAAAGAACACCCTACACTCAATTTTGCAAAAGGAGTTATATACTGCAACGACTTACGCGACATCCACGAAGATGAAATATTGTCTGAGCTTAAAAACCAAAACGTATGCGCTGTTAAAAAAATAATGAAAAAGGTCGACGATGTATTAAAAGAGACCGGCCTTATTATAATCACGTTTGCATCCATTTCACTTCCATCAGATTTATATGTTGGTTATGAAAAGCTTAGAGTTAGACCGTATGTTCCACTGCCACTCAAATGTAACAAATGTTTTCAATACGGGCATGTCTCCAAAATTTGCAAAAACGACCATATCTGCTACAACTGCGCTCAATCCTACCACCTCAATACAGAATTAAAAGAGAAATGTACCCAGCCTCCACAATGCACCAACTGCAAAAGTTTAAACAGCGAGAATTGTAACCACGCATCTGTAAATAGAAGTTGTCCAATCTTTCTCAAAGAGAAAGAAATACAAGCAATAATTACCTTAGAAAAAGTCAGCAAAAAACAAGCAACAACAATTTACCAACAACACTAACACATCATACTCCGCTATAGTAACAAACAACAATAATAGTCAAACACCTACAACATCAACTAAAAATTCTTCAGAGCGCATACCAACAAATCTGCAAACAACCGCTCGTTCTATAATGAACTATGGGGACTTAGCAAGTGAAACTGACCTTTCTGATATCGACAAACAAAGCACATCAGCAAAAAACTCGCCCAGCAAAAAAACAATTTTACTACCTAAATCTTTATCAAAGAGAACCAGATCACAAGTGAAAAAACATTTAGAAGAACTAAATGAAACAAAGCGGCCAAAGAAATAAACACAACTTCAACAAACTCACCGTTTCAAAAGCAACTAACAACAATATTTACACATTATTAAATAACTTAAATTTTTTATTTTCTTTTAATTTCTTTATTATCTCTATTTACAACTATTATACGCGTTTATTATTATACACACTGTTATACACTACCTCTCGCCCAATGCAATTTCATTATTGTTACTCATTTGGTATTGTTTTATACATTTATAGCATCTTTTTATTTATCTATTTTACTCATTTACTTAAAAACATATTTCTACTGATCTCTTGCATTGTTATACAACCTTTGTGGCTAGTCGTCAGAATATTAGTTCATTATAAACTTAACATTGATTTTTTCCCACTAATATATTTTATACATTCAAACCTTATTAAATGACTGTAAAAATTCTCCAGTGGAACATGAATGGCTTTAAAAACAATTATAATGAACTACAAATTCTCCTAAAAACCCATTCACCAAAAATATTATGTATCCAAGAAACACATATACACGATTTGACTAATCTGTATGTACCAATTAACTACACAATATACTCGACAAACACATCAAATACGCGGTACGGTGGAGTAGCCATACTGGTACATAACTCCCTACAGCATAGACAAATAAACCTAGGACGTGACCTGCAAATAGACACAATTTGCATTGAGATAATTTCTCAAATTAAATTTAACATCTTCTCTGCTTATATTAAACCAGATCAACATTTTACCAGAGATAATCTTGACAACATATTTAGAGCATCTCGTATACCCATTATCATCACGGGCGATTTTAACAGTTGGCATGCCAGTTGGGGATCCCCCTCAAACAACAGTAGAGGAACAACACTAGCTACTTTTATTAATGATTCTGAATATGTTATACTTAACGATAATTCACCAACACATTTCAGTACACATGGAACATTTTCGCATATTGATCTATCGTTCTGTAGCTCTACTATTGCAATCTATTCAGAATGGAAAATTTTAGATAGTTTGCATGGCAGCGATCACTACCCGATCATCATTTCCCTTTTTAATAACGCAAATTCTAACACCTCTATTTCGAATTATATTCCAAAATTTAAGACTGATTCGGCAAATTGGGAACTATTTAAAAGTAAATGTTTAGATTTTGATTCGAATCGTCGAATCAGCAGCAACATAAATAAGGAAGCTGCTAACATTTCAAAAATCATTCTGCAATCTGCAAACATTACTATTCCTCAGACTATAAAAAGGTTCAATAAAAAAGTTCCTTGGTGGAACAATAAACTAGAAGATCTCAAAAGACAAAAGAATAATTCCTGGCATACTTACAAACGTGATATGAATTCCTACAATCTGGTCCACTTCAAGAAAATTAGATCTCAGTTTAAAAGAGAAATTAAGTTAGCGAAGGCTAAATCTATTAACGAACTCGGGTCCACTATCAATCCATCTACACCAATCGCAAAAATCTGGTCAAATATTAAAAACTATACAGGTTATAAAGCAACAAACTCGATACATTGCATTTCTAAGTTAGGAAACCCAGATGTTAAATTGACAGATAGATTAGAAATGGCCCAGGAATTTGCAGCCTCTTGGTCTGATAACTCCTCTGATATTAATTTCAGCCAAAACTTTAGAACTTATAAGCACAGATATGTCAGCAATCCTCCCTTGATTACTCCCACTCGTAAAGCATTACAAATTGAAACCCCGATTAACATATTAGAACTTTCGTCAGTTTTTGCAAAACTAAAAGGAAAAACACCAGGTATGGACAGAGTGTCATATCCCATGCTTATAAACCTACCTTTAAATATGAAAAAAAGATTACTAAATTTATATAATAATATTTTTACTTCCCATATTCCTCAGCAATATAAAAACAGCATTGTAGTACCAATACCCAAACCAGGAGCCGACAAGACTCTTGTTAAATCTTATCGACCGATTTCTCTTAACTCCTGCCTAGCAAAAGTTATGGATAGAATAGTAGCCAATAGGCTATGGTGGTTTGTGGAAACGTACAAACTTCTTAATAGCCGACAATTTGGCTTCAGAAAGGGAAAATCCACAATTGACCCACTTTTATATATTGATTACCAAATCACAACTACTCTATCAACCCGCAAGCACACCACAGTCATATCACTAGATTTCGAGAGAGCTTTTGATAGAATTGGCATACATGCTATTATAGATCAACTTTCTTCCTGGGGAATGGGTCCAAATATCATAAATTACATCAAAAACTTTATGACCAATAGAAAAATAATAGTACGGCTTGGTAATAGCTACTCGTCTCCACATCCATTACATAATGATATCCCACAGGGATCTCCTTTGTCAGTAATACTCTTCCTGATCGCGTACAATAGATTATGTACTATTATTTCATTTTATAAAGAACTTGATTTTATTGCCTATGCAGATGATTTTAATTTGATTATCAGGTCTGATAAAACAAAAAACCCAACAATTCACCTAAACAATCTGTTTCGTGAAATAGAGGAGTGGTCTTCATTTTCAGGAGCAATTCTCTCTATACCCAAATGTAAATATGTTCACATATGTCGCAAGAAAAACTGCAGCTGCATCATAATTTCATCGCCCATAAACTTAACTCAAGTAGATACTCTTAGAATACTTGGATTGCATATTAACTCTCGTTACCGCTGGGACAGCCACATAAACTACGTAGTATCTTCTTTATCAAAACGTCTTAAGATTATAAAATGTCTTTCTAATCCTAAAATGAATTGCAATATGCACACTATTATTTGTGTAATAAAAGCGATTCTCATATCTAAAATTAATTACGCATTGTCGATCTATGGTCACTTCCCGAACTCTGTATTGCGTAAAATTATAATAGTAGTTAACTCTGCTATAAGATTCTGCCTCGGAGCTTTTCGCTCAACCCCAATTAAAAATATGCTTTTTGAATCGAATATCCTGTCATTAGAAACACAAACAAAATTACTAACTACAAAACTTTTAAAAACTATAAATTTTAGCTCAAACACACCCCTCTTGCAATTAGTTAATAAATGCAAAGTTACCAAAAAAATACCTAAAATACCATCAACTATACACCGTTCAATACAAAACTGTAAAAGTTTAGATCTGCCACTTATTATAGTGAAGAGCAGTTCCAAGCAACATCCACCATGGCTTCTCCAAAACGAAGTTATTAATATCTCCCTACACAAATATACCAAATCTATTTGTAGTCCAATACAATACCAAATATTATTTAATGAGCTAAAGAACACACTCTACGACCATACATTTATTTTTACTGACGGATCAAAATGCAATACTTCATCATCCTTTAGTATAACTACAGAAAATACGATAATAAAATCCGCTATTCTTCCCGAATTTAGCACAATTTATTCTGCTGAAATGATAGCCTTATACGAAGCAATAAAATACGTAGGGCAAAACAGAGGTAAATTTGCCATATGTTCCGATTCTCTCTCTTCATTACAATCTATAAGTAACATAAATAACACTAACTACTATATCTCTGAAATAAGAAATCTATTAATGAATATGCAAAATAAAATAAAATTAATTTGGGTACCTGGCCATTGTGGTATAAAGGGAAACGAGTTTGCTGATCAAACTGCAAGAAAAGCTAACCATTTTCCACTAATCACAATACCTAATCACAATCCCAAAGATTGGGATAACTATATCGTACAAAAACTCATTGAACACTACAAACAAAACCTAATACACTCCACCTCATTTTGGTATAAAAATCTAAATCATGAAATGACCGACATACGCCCCCTTTTAAAAAGTATTACGGATTGCCACAGAATTGACATAATTAAATTTGAACGACTAAGACTCGGACATTCCAAATTAACTCACGGACACTTGATGAACATTGATATTCCCCAAATTTGTAATTGTACAACTCCGATTCCAAATCCCTGACACATTCTTGTACATTGTCCTAAATTTAATAACGAAAGACAAAATATTTTCAATGGGACCGACCCGATTAGGGCTTTATCTAACCCAACCCCTGAAAACTTAAAGAAAATAACAAATTTCCTAAAACAAACAAATACCTACAAGTTTATATAAGATCTAAAGCATTATTATATCTATTAAGTGTATGAAATTTACTATACTGTAAATATTGAATTATAATATTGAGCTGAAGGCCAAAGTAGCTATTGCTCGAATCCCTATATTACCTTGTAATTTATAATTATAAGTTAATAATATAAATAAATAAATAAATAAATAAGTTGTAACGTAGCACAGTTCGATTTTATCCTAGCCACAATGGAGGGAACGTTTGAAACTCTTTGCGATTTGCAGATTTTCGTCATAATTGAATCTAAACTTTATTTGTATTAATGAAAAATATGCGTGACAGTTTGGTCAGCGCAATATTTAATTGAATTTCCAAAGACGGTGTGTTTGATTTGTAAAACATGTTTTTGCATGGAGTTGTCCTAAAGGCTCCCAGAGCGCATCTGATTGCTGAATTTAAAATCGTGTTAATTTTGTTTAATATTGATTTTGCACTAAAACCAAAAAGGGTAAGGAATATCTTATTTTTTAAATTATCAATGCATTAATAATCACATTAAATGTAACGTATTGCAATTAAGTTTATAGCTCGACAGACATTTAATAACATTTAGTGAACTATTTAATGATTTTTTAAATTTTTTATATGTATGCGTATCACATGTATATTTTTTTTATATACAAATACAGTATTCTCAAATTGTCAACTTCTGTAAGTTGGGTGTTTGAGGTAGTTATATTGCATTTACATTGTTTTTTCCGACATAATATTATGTGTATAAACGTACATTTGGAAGTTGAAAGGGATGCCGAAACCCGAAACGTTACACCATCTATTTATATTGACGAATAAATTATCCAAATTATTATACCCTATACCACTATGTGGTTTGGGTATAATGACTTTGTGCTGCTGTTTGTAACAACCAAAAATATTTGACCTAGACCCATCTTTAATTATACCGATCGAATCAGAATCACTTTCTGAGTTGATTTAACAATGTCCGTCCGTCCGTCCGTCCGTCTGTGTGTCCATGTAAAGCTTGTAATCAAACTGCAGGTCGCAAATATGAATATATTTTGATGAAATTTGGTATATAAGCTTTTATCGGCCATGGGATGAACGCTTTTGAAATTAGTGCGAATCGGTCCATGTTCAGACCTAGCCCCCATACAAATTACCCAATTGCCATAAGATCCAAATTGTCATATAGATCTTACTCAAATTGGGTCTGTATGCGTTCATTACATCCACTAATGAGTAGTCCAAAAATGATCCCTTTGACCCCATATAGAGCTGCTTCCCGATCTTCACTTAAATCTATTAAAAAACAAAAATATTGCACTGATTCTTCTCAAATTTTGTTTGTATATATTTTTGCAAAATACAAGAGATTTTACCAAACATGATCAGGATCGGTCCATTTTTGGACCTAGTCTCTTTATAGATATAGCATCCGATATGAACTTTTTCATATCTGCAGCCAAAAAAATTAAGAATCCCACTAAAATTTGGTTTTTGCTTATTTTCAATGTCCAGTTAGTTGGGCCTAAGAGATAAGGTTTCTAAACGCATGGTATAGGGTATCGTATAGTCGGTCTAGACCGACTATAATTTTCTTACTTGTTTTTTTATGATTATTTTGCTTGCATTTGCCCACTGCACACCGCATGTTTACGTTTTTTCTGGATTTTTGTTTTTTTAATTTTTGTTTGTGCTGCAACTTTTTAACACACCGCTGAATGTTTTTATTAATTTCAATTATTTTAAAAATGTTTTCATAAAAAATAAGACTAAATTTTTAATTTATAACAAGAACTGATTTAATAATTTTTTGAGAACTGTCAAAGTGTTTTTAAGGGTTGCCAACTATCACATAAAATATAAATATTTCGCGAGATTTTATAAGTTTCACAAATGAAACATGTTACGTCATATAACGGGAAAACATTGGGTTTGCTTAATCTTGTATTGTTCATTCTTGCATGTTCATGCCTTAGAATAGCGAGTCAAATTTTGGAATTTTATATTGGCATTGGCATCAATTGTAACGTAAAAAACTAAATACAATTGACGAAAAAATAATTTTTTCTTAAAACAGTCTATGCTTTAAATTAATATCTCCGAAATTAATAACTCCATATCTACGGCGTATAAATTTGTTCTTCAATTCTATAATACGCCAGACATCTCTAGACGAATTCGCAAATCATGTTTCGAAAAAAAATTTTTTTTCAGGATTTTTTTTTACAAAATTTATTTAATTGATACAAATTTTAAAAGCAAACAAATTTACCATTTCACAAGATCTTCTATTTTCGAATTAAAACTATCTGCATTGCTCTTTTAACTTATTAAGATATGTGAAAATTTAGATTTTATTCCAGATATAGATATGTTAAGAAATATTTATGTACATACGTTAAATAGTTAAGAGATTATTCCGAAATGATCAGTTAAATTACCCACAATTACAACATTTGATATACATAAGTGACTGACATAAGTGAACAAAAAACAAGTAAGAAAATTATAGTCGGTCTAGACCGACTATACGATACCCTATACCATGCGTTTAGAAACCCTATCTCTTAGGCCCAACTAACTGGACATTGAAAATAAGCAAAAACCAAATTTGAGTGGGATTTTTATTAATTTTTTTGGCTGCAGATATGAAAAAGTTCATATCGGATGCTATATCTATAAAGGGACTAGGTCCAAAAATGGACCGATCCTGATCATGTTTGGTAAAGTCTCTTGTATTTTGCAAAAATATGTACAAACAAAATTTGAGAAGAATCAGTGCAATATTTTTGTTTTTAATAGATTTAAGTGAAGATCGGGAAGCACCTCTATATGGGGTCAAAGGGATCATTTTTGGACTACTCATTAGTGGATGTAATGAACGCATACAAACCCAAATTTGAGTAAGATCTATATGACAATTTGGATCTTATGGCAATTTATGTCGATTTCATATGGGTAATTTGTATGGGGGCTAGGTCTGAACATGGACCGATTCTCACCGATTTCAATACCGTTCATCCCATGGCCGATAAAAGCTTATATACCAAATTTCGTCAAAATATATTCATATTTGCGACCTGCAGTTTGATTACAAGCTTTACATGGACACACAGACGGACGGACGGACGGACGGACGGACGGACGGACATTGTTAAATCAACTCAGAAAGTGATTCTGATTTGATCGGTATAATTAAAGATGGGTCTAGGTCAAATATTTTTGGTTGTTACAAACAGCAGCACAAAGTCATTATACCCAAACCACATAGTGGTATAGGGTATAAAAAACATAAATAACAAATGAAATGAGTCGTATTTGCTTTCCAAAAACTAAACATTCAAAAAAAGAAACAATTAATCAATTTTAATACCGGTCAGTTTCACAAGATCACAATTTGCTTTTTCGAATAAGCTAAACGTCAATTATGTGTTTACTATAACTATTTGACCGGTGTGACCTTTTATAAACTAAAAAATATGCTAAATATAAAAAACCACAAAAAATATAGAGAAACGCCCAAAATAACCAAAACTGAAACTCAATCAACCGGAGATATTTTTATACCATAATGACTTTGTGCTGATGTTTGTAACTACCATAAATATTTAACCTATTTTATTATACCGATCGACTCAGAATCACTTTCTGAATCGATTTAGCGAAGTTCGTCCGTCCGTTCGTCTGTGTGTCCTTTTAAACCTTGTAAACAAACTACAGGTCGCAAATATCAATACATTCTATCGGCCATATGAGGAACGCTATTGAAATTGGTGAAAGTCGGTTCTTGTTCACAACTAGTCCCCACCAAATGACCCCTTTGACATCGACTTAAATTGCCATAATAACCAAATTTTTATAGATCTTGGTCAAATTGGGTTTGTGTAAGATTATTACATCCATTTATCAGTAGTCCAAAAATAAATCCTATAGGACTATTCTTAGTCATAGCCCCCCATATGACGCTGATTGCACAGATTTTTTTCAAATTTAGTTCGTGTATATTTTTAAAAAAATTTGATCTTACAAAATATGGTCAGGATCGGTCCATTTTTCGACCTATTCCCCATATAAATATGGCATCCGATATGCGGTTTTTCATATCATTTGTCTTACTTGTTTGTTAAATGGTTGTTAATTCAATTAAAGAAGCAGTTAACCTGAACAGCCAGGTTTCCTTAATAATGGGTTTGTTACCAAAAGCCTCTGCTTCAACTTGTGCGTGTATTCTCTGAACATTAGGGTAGTATTTATTTTCAAGAAAATAAAAATAATAAAAATATCACATACGGAAAAGTCACAAGAGTTGTTTTCTGAATATCTTCTCTAGAGCTTTTATCGATATATAACACCATGTCTTTGGAACTATACCGGATAAACTGACAATTTGTCGGTCAATGTTATAAATTTTCTAATATTAAAAACAAAATTGAAAAATAAAACAAGTAAGAAAATTATAGTCGGTCTAGACCGACTATACGATACCCTATACCATGCGTTTAGAAACCCTATCTCTTAGGCCCAACTAACTGGACATAGAAAATAAGCAAAAACCAAATTTGAGTGGGATTTTTATTATTTTTTTTTTGGCTGCAGATATGAAAAACTTCATATCGGATGCTATATCTATATGGGGACTAGGTCCAAAAACGGACCGATCCTGATCATGTTTGGTAAAGTCTCTTGTATTTTGCAAAAATATATACAAACAAAATTTGAGAAGAATCAGTGCAATATTTTTGTTTTTTAATAGATTTAAGTGAAGATCGGGAAGCAGCTCTATATGGGGCCAAAGGGATCATTTTTGGACTACTCATTAATGGATGTAATGAACGCATATAATCCCAATTTGAGTAGGATCTATATGACAATTTATGTCGATTTCATAGGGGTAATTTGTATGGGGGCTAGGTCTGAACATGGACCGATTCTCACCAATTTCAATAGCGTTCATCACATGACCGATAGAAGCTTATATACCAAATTTCATCAAAATATATTCGTATTTGCGACCTGCAGTTTGATTACAAGGTTTACATGGACACACAGACGGACGGACGGACGGACGGACGGACGGACGGACGGACGGACGGACGGACGGACGGACGGACGGACATTGTTAAATCAACTCAGAAAGTGATTCTGATTCGATCGGTATAATTAAAGATAGGTCTAGGTCAAATATTTTTGGTTGTTACAAACAGCAGCACAAAGTCATTATACCCAAACCACATAGTGGTATAGGGTATAAACACCACTCTTATTGCCACACATACTTTTATACAAAACATACGAGATATAATTATTTCACCTCATACAAAGTTTTTTGTACCAACTGAAATGCTGATGATACAAAACTAATGTGATGTTGAATGTACCTCATTCTATACTTTGTTAATAATAAATTGTAGCTTATGCGAAAGAGCGGTACAAACTGAATGCGGAATAATCATTAATTTTTGTCATATGAAAACCGTTTCAAAGTGGCTATGTAAATTAACCTAAAGTAAGCTTAATTAATCGTTCTATTAATTCATATGAAGATGAACGTTAATGGTGTATGAGCTATACACATGTTTTAGTAGGAATATTCCGATTTGATTGTGTATTTCAGCTATTCACACTAAGTAGCACATTTGAGAAATATATATTACTATTCTAATACTGGCTTTAGGCATTATTGCCAGATGTATTAGGTTTTTGAAAAAAAAAAAAAAAAAACAAACACATATCGAACAACAATAGCAATGTCAAATTTCTATAAATTTGTTTATTTGAAATTTAATAATTGCATACCAGTATTTTTTCGTCCATCAATCAGTGAGGTAATTAGATATATTAAAACTACTCTATCAACTATGTATGTATGTTATTTTAGTTCGACATAAAATAGCGAAACTAATGGATTCTAAACAAAATTATAAATCAAAAGGTGTAACGTGTGGTTATTAGTACATATATATTTTTTGTTATAACGGTATCGGTAAAAATTTTTCGATTGTTTCGGTATCAGTATACCGTTATCGAAACAATAAATCGGTACGGTTCGATATTAAGAAAATTTAAAAGGAGCTATATATAATAAATTAATTTAAAATTTTTTTTTTGTTTTTTCTTGTGTCGTAATTCATATCTAAATTATAAATAAGTAAGAAAATTGTAGTAGTTCTACATCCAATATACGACACCCTATCTTATGAGTTTCGAAAAAGGATTTTAGGTCCAACCAAATTAAAGTAATTAATGCACATAGGAAATTACCATAAACCTAATTTTGGAGGCATAATTTGATGCTACTTTTATATGAGGCCTAGGTCGAAAAGTGGACCAAAAATGACCATATCTTGTAAATTTACTTATACTACTCAAACACATATTCAAACCACGTTTGAGCAAAATCTATTTTATATTGATAATCTTAGATTTAAGAGAAGATCAGGAAGAAGCACTATAACTAAAAATTATAGAGTGTCTCTTTTGTGAGTTAAAATTTATACATCTAATAGAACATTCCAAACTAAGTTAAGTCGATATATTTATGACAATTTGGATTTTAGGATACCTTTAGACCGATGTGGCGATAAAAGCTTATGTCTGTGGTAACAAGCGATAATGGACTAAGTCGACTTAAGAACGATTTGAGTTATGTATGCTACTAACAATGCTTTATATTTACCCCATTTTTAAAAAAGTTATTAATGAAAACATACTGACCTAAGTCGTAATGAAACCCCGTTACATTTACATAAATATGTATATACAAAATTATTTTTCTCGAAAGCATAACTTTCGACATTTAGAGTTATGTACCATATGCTATCATATTCTACTTAAAAAATTTATTATTTATAAATTAGCGATAAATCCTCATTTCTCTAATAATGTTTTTAAAAAGTAATTAAGAATAAGTAAGAAAATTATTGTCGGTCTAGACCGACAATACGATACCCTCTGTCATGCACTTAGATACCCTATCTTATATGTATGTCCAACTAACTAGATATAGAAAAAAAGCATAAACCAAATTTGAATGGAATTTTAGATGTAAAAGCAGTTTTTGACTCTGCATGGCATGAAGGATTAATATATAAAATGATCCGTCTGAACTTTCCGGCGGGTCTAATAAAAATAATGCTATATTAATTAATAAATCGTACTTTCAAAGCACATATAGGAACACATTGTTCTAGAAGTTAGGAGATTCTAGCAGGTTGCTTGCAAGGCTCATGTCTATCCCCTATCCTATATAATATATACACTGTAGATTTTCCTGTTTAGATTACTGCACAATGTCTATTTTTGCTGATGATACAGCAATTATCTGCTCTGGTATTTTTGCTAATGATGTCATAAGTAACCTGCAAAGAGCTTAAGAAGAAGTAACAAATTATTTAAACAGATAGAAAATCATGATATATTGTAGCAAATCACAGGCAATATATTTTACTAGGAAGCGTAAGGAACGCTATATACCCCAGGTTAATATTAGCATACAGCATATGTCAGTGCAATAGAAAACCGTTAAGTACCTAGGTGTAATCCTAGGTACTCGAATGAAATTCAAAGATCACATACCTCATAACACAAATAAAATAAATACACTGACTCGTATCTTATATCCATTTATAAATTGAAGTTCAAAACTTAGTATTGCGAACAAGAAACTTATTTTAAAGTCAGTATTCCTTGCAGTAATGTTTTATTAGCCCAGCATGGGCTAAAATCGCAAAATGTCACATCAAGAAACTGCAGATTTTACAAAATATACTTTTAAAATTATTGTGGAGCTAGCCTTGGTTTTTCTCAACTACACGTCTGCATGCACTAACAGATATTGAATTAGTGGAAAGTAAAATAGAGGGCTTTTGAAAATTTTTCAACGCCGTTTTAATTATTCGGATTTTATTCATTCTAATGAACTTGCTTCATTGTAATTAGTTTTAAGTAGATTAAGTTTTAATTTAATAAAAAAAGTCCAAATAGGTTTTTGTAAACAATTTTTCTCCCAAACTTTGTATATATTCTAAGTTACAAAAATTTTCATGTTGAAAAAATATATACTCTTAAACTCATAATATTTCACATATGTATGTGTATTAAAAAAATAAGTATGTAAATATTATTGCTGTAAATAAATAAATTGAAATTGAATATAAAAAGTTATTTTTCTCGAAAGCACGATTTTCGACTTAGGCGGTTAATGCTTGTGACCACAGATATACGAACCTGTGCCTTGTCAATTCTGTGTAATTCGGAATTTTGTAATTTTGTATATACTTATGTATAAGTATATATGCTTTTGTCAAATTGTATGATGATAGCAGTATGCATATGTTTTTGTTGGTCATTCTTTACGTGTAAAAGTATTTTTACACAGACATATAGAGATACGATAATTTCATTACAGTGGAGTTCGCTTTAAACGCACACCGGTTTTAACGAACTTTCACTTATGCGAACTAATTTTTTGGTCGCTAAAATTTTCATATATTTGTATAGGTTTATAACGAACTACCAAAAAACTTCCTCATATGTCAAAATAAAAATTTCCAGCTGTTTACTCAAATTCGAATAAGTACAAAAAGGTAAACAAAGTAAACCAGCTCTAATAAAATGAATAGAAATATCAAATGCACGAAACATATTTAATGTATTGCACGAAAATATATATATTCTGTATTTCAGTTTATGGTGAAAGTGAAAATTTCATACATGATTTAGGTTCCCAATTCCGATGTTGTGATTTCAAATGGATTTTTTTAAATCATAAACAAGGTTTTCAAAAACAATATATAAAAAAAACCTATAAAAAAATACAAACCAAAAACTTCAGTTCCCCGGAAATGCAATAATTTCGATCACAAAATTTGCCAGTGTCTGATCGTGTGCTTTAAAATTTGAGCTTCTATACACAGTGAGCCCTAAATTTTTATACACATTTTATGTATCAACTTGCTTTATTTATCAATAAGTTTACGACCAATATATGTTTTTGATGTGTAAACATCTATACGCTTAGCGGGGCAAAAATCTATACCACAATACAATCACAAAAACAGAGTAAGACAAAATCGATGTGAGTTATGAGTGTATTGGTGCAATAAAATTATTGCAGCTAATTCAATAACCCTCAACAATAACACTATTACAAATATAACAATATCGAAGTATAACAACTAATCCAACACAATCACAAATATAACAATATACAAGTATAACAGCTAATTAAACTAGGCTAAATGCATAACAACTCTAAATTGAAAAAAGTATGCTGAAAGCATAAGTACTTACAACTTAAAAAAATCTTTAAATACTAGATGTTTACACATCTCCCCTGTGATCGGACTCACATAGTTTTTTTTTATCATTTTCGATTGCCAAGTTTTAGGTATTTGAATTCCCCATGAATTATTACTTTGAATTTTATTTTGTGGTCTGGAACTATAGATAATTGGACTGTGGTTAGAAACTCGTTCGGATATGTGGTGCAATGCACTCCGTCTATAGCGTAATATTCACTGGCGTTTGTATTTTGGACTTACCAGAAACTGTGGGAAGCATTTCGTGGATAATAAGTTGCAGTTGTTTTAGAGAAAAAAAAACTTTTTAAAAACTTTGTTTTTTCATTCTATTGTTTATTTCTGGATAAACTTTGACTTATTGTTCTGATGGAAAACGATAACATTATCGAAAACGATTTCACTTCTTTGCTTATGGGGGACCATTTCCAATTAGAAGTGCAGTAGAATGAGTTGCAGCCTCTATGCTTACACGCGCTCGTAGTCATCGTAATTTTGGTTGTTTGGTTCCATAACAACCATAAATTTTGTCAGCTGACATTCTTCTTGGAAGTTATAATGTTTCCGGAAGACTCCAGCAATAAAAAAGACAATTCCACCTATAAATGGACTACACCTTTTTATATTTAGCCGACTTTGATTGCATACTTGTGTGATATGATACACTCATCCCATAACGAAAATTGAGCTGCTGCAATAAAACTCTTTGGCTGTTTTTTATCTGATGTTGCTTCTGTAAATTGTGGTAAATTAACTGGTTATTTTAGAGAAGAGTATGAAGTCAGGCTCCTTTTTTGTAGAGTTGCCGCAATGCGTGAGGGAGCTATTGCTATGGCGATATTTGCGTCTTTGCGAATCTGACGTAACAAAAGTCTTGCGTCTAAACATATCGTAACCCTAAAATTTCGTCAAGTGTGAAACATTGCCAACGCATATTGTCAACGGTCAATGCGTCATAAATAATTGAATAAACATAATGGTAACATTGGCTGAAGGTTGTATAATATAAACAAACAAGTAAGAAAATTATAGTCGGTTTAGACCGACTATACGATAGCCTATACCATGCGTTTAGGGATCCTATCTCTTAGGCCCAACTAATTGAATATAGAAAATAAGCATAAACCAAATTTGAGTTGCATTGTTATTCATTTTTTTCCTTTGAATATGAAAAAGTTCATGTCGGATGCTATATTTATATGGGGACTAGGTCGAAAAATGGACCGGTGCTGACCATATTTATTAAGGTGACTTATTTTTTACAAAAACATATACAAACCAAATTTAAGAAAAATCTGAAGATCGGGAAGCAGCTTTATATGGGAGCTATGACTAAGAATTGTCCCATATGGTTTATTTTTGGACTACTGATTAGTGGGTGTAATAAACATATACAAACCCAATTTGATCAAGATCTTTATGATAATTTGGATCATTTGCAATTTAAGGCGATTTCAAAGGAGTCATTTTTATGGGGACTATGTCTGAACATGTACCGATTTTTGCCAATTTCAACAGCATTCAGCTGTGGCTGATATAAGCTTATACATCAAATTTCCTCAAAATATGTTCATATTTGCGACTTGTAAGTTTCGACTTTTTAGTTTGATTACAAGGTTTACGGACGGACGGGCGTACATCGCTAAATCGAAAGTGATTCTGAGTCTATCGGTATAATAAAAGGTGGGTTTAGGTTAAATATTTTTGGCAGTAACAAACCTCAGCACAAAGTCATTGTACCCTGACCACATAGTTTGTCAAAAAGGAGGAAATTTTATCAATTTTCAAACATAATTTCTACAACAGTGAGACATTTGATTGTATAATTATAATTACTGGTTAATATTTAATATTAGAACATATGTTAAATAAAAAGCGCCGATCACAGGTGAGATGTGTAAACATATATACGCTCAGGGGGCAAAAAATACATAAATAAAAAAAATAATAAAATATATTACAAAAACAAAAAATAACAGCTAAAAATAATGATTTTTCTTTAAATGATGATATTATTAAACGCAATATTATATTATTTTTAAATACATAATATCAAATTTTTTGATTTAAGGATTTGTATATATTAAATTTTTTTTTCTCTGTATTATACTTAAAAAAAAAACTACAAGAGTACAAAGTGTATCAAAGCAGAATGGAGGTAAAATTAATCCTTTTAAAAATTCAATAACAATTAGATCCCTGTTTTAGAACAACGTTTTATAACACTTTTCGCTCCCTCATTTTATCTCCAAACACTTCCTATTGAAATGGTGCCTTCATTTTATATCCAAACACTTCCTTTTTACTGTCGTTCGTTTATTTTTTTTATTTATGTTTGATTCGCATTAATATTAAATGCAGTGATAATTGTTTTATATATATGGAATAAATTGTAATGTTGTTAATAATTTTAAATGAATGAGGAAATTAAATATATATATATTAATAAAACGGAAGAATGTTTATAGAAAGTGAAGAAATATGACGCAGAAAACGGCGACAAAAAGGTTATTAAGTGTTATAATCTTTTCGCCAATAAATTCATACCTCACACCGTTTTTGTCTTACACCTTACTTCTTACGCTGTTTGTGATTGTATTGTGAAATAGATTTTTACCCCCCTGAGCGTATAGATGTTTACACATCAAAAATGAAAAATAAAAACTAATTTTCTTGAAAGTAGTTGATAGGAGATTAATGTAATTGCCACATATATTTTATTATCTATGTAATATATTTCCTTATATATGCAACGTTGTTGCGGTTGCTAATGTATTAATTAGCTGTTTAAGGCCCATTTACACGACTCCACTCAGTCGTATGATTTTTCTAAATAAAAATCCGATGAAATTCATCGGACTGTCATAAAGTCGTACTGACATTATTTCTTCATACTTAGGCCATTTACACCATCACACTCAAGTCGTATGAAAACAGCTGTTTACAATAGCAAACGAAGAAAACAAAAAAAATTTGTTTTCAATTTAGGCGCGTTGTTATAAATAATTATAGGGCTTAATCAATTTTTGTAGGCTATCTAAAGAAGCTTTTGAAAATTTGTTAAGTATTGTTGGCCCTGTTATAAGGAAACAAAACACTGTAATGAGGGAGTCCATTTCACCTACTACACGGTAATTGAGTTTTAAAAATTAAAGATTGTTAACTTAATTTGTCTTGTTATATTTCAGTCTGTTGATTACCCTACGTTTTTTGGCAACGGGAAATTCGTATACTGACCTTTCGTATGGGTTGCGAGTGTCTACACCGGCGATATGTATCAGTCCCGGAAACACTAAAGGTTATTTACAAGGCGCTTCGTTTAAAATTTTTAAAAGTAATTTTATTTTTGAGAGCGGTTTCCCTTATGTTTGCAATGTTATATTTTACGATTTTTGTTTTAATTTAGGGTTGTACAACAGCTAGTGAGTGGAAATAAGTGGCTGATGAATTTTATAGCAAATGGAATTTTCCCATGTGTCTTGGTGCTATTGGTAAAATACCTAAATTGATAAACATTTAAAAAACTTACATTTACTTATTTATTTATAGATGGGATTGCTTTCAGACCGAAGTCTAAAGATGGTTCCTATTATTATAATTACAAGGGTTTCAACAGTATAATTTTAATGGCAGTGGTTGATGCAAGCTATAAGTTTATTATGGTGGATGTAGCAGTTAACGGTAGAGCAAACGAGGCTGCAGCTTTTAATGTGTCAGATATCGGCTACTCCATAAAACAAAATCTACTTGATTTTCCAGAAGATGAAGAGCTCCCGGGAACAAATATTAAAGTATTTTATTTCTTTACATAACCATTTTGTACATATCCTTACGCTTTTTATATTTTAGGTACACAACGTGTTTGTTTCAGACGATGCTTTCCGTTTGAAGCCCAGAATTATAAAACCATTCAGTCAAAGGCAGTTAGTTGAATACAAAATATTCAACTACCGGTTGTAAAGAGCTCGAAGAGTCGTGGAAAACGCTTTCGGAATATTTTCTGCAAGATTCCAAATATTTCAAAGAGAAATAAATTTACCTGTTCAAACAGTTGAGCTCATAACGTTAGCATGCTGCGCACTTCATAATCTTCTTATGAAAGAAGGTAATGAGGAGTATAGTTCCGACAATATAAGTACAACAGTAATAGAAAGAGGTCCAGGAAATAGATACTCCAACGATGCTTCCGAAATAAGAAATAGTTAGAGCAATTTTTTTAATAACATCAGTTTTTTGCCATGGCAGAATGAAGCTATTAATAAATTTAATTTTTAAATCAAGAATAATGTAGTGTGAAAAATAATTACAAAAATTTTATGTTTGTTTGTTAAATAAATATATATTTATAAAAAAGGATTTAAAAAATAAAATTAAAAATTTATTGAATTTATTTCATGTTGCTTTTTTTGTAAACTAGGATTAGATTCATCACTTCTGATGAAAATTCATCCCGCAAATTGCTGTCGGTAATTTGCGCCAAAATGGATTTAAAAAAAGCTGAGAAACTTTCGACATAGTCATCTTTATCATCCTTATCATCAGATAATTTCGTTAAAAAATTATTCCTTTTCTTCTTCGCAGATGTAGCTTCACATTCGTCCTCCAAAGAAATATCACACACCTAATAAACATAAATTTAACGTAAATTGAATATAATTTCATTGAATATTTATTGATTTATAAGAAACTTAAAATAAAATACTATTATATAATCATATGAAAAGGATATACATAGTAAAGTAGTACACAAAGTAATTCTACCAAATCGAATATATTTCATTAATAAAATTACCTGGAAACGTGATGTTGAAGGCTCTTCATCAAGTCCCGATAGAGAAATATCATCTAAAATCTGGAAAAAAAAATAAAAAAAAACAAGTAAGAAAATTAAAGTCGGTCTAGACCGACTATAGGATACCCTATACCATGCGTTTAGAGACCCTACCCCATAGGCCCAGCTAACTGGACATAGAAAATAAGCATAAACCAAATTTGAGTGGGATTTTTATAAATTTTTTTGTCTGCAGATATGAAAAAGTTCATATCGGATGCTATATCTATATGGGGACTAGGCCCAAAAATAGACCGATCCTGACCACGTTTGGTAAGGTCTCTTGTATTTTGCAAAAATATATACAAACAAAATTTGAAAAGAATCAGTGCAATATTTTTGTGTTTTTTTATAGATTTAAGTGAAGATCGGGAAGCAGCTCTATATGGGGCCTATGACTAAGATTTGTCCCACAGGGATCATTTTTGGACTACTGATTAATGGATGTAATAAACACATACAAACCCAATTTGACTAAGATTTATATGATAATTTGGATCTTATGGCAATTTAAGTCGATTTCATAGGGGTCATTTGTATGGGGGCTAGGTCTGAACATGGACCTATTCTCACCAATTTCAATAGCGTTCATCCTATGACCGATAAAAGCTTAGTTATATTTTAAACACGACTTAAACACGACTTAAAATATAACTGAACTCGAAACTGTTTATTGTACATGTTCTGTTTTTTCTTACTACAAGAGCCACAACACGACTTAAAATATAACTGAACTCGAACCTGTTTATTGTACATGTTCTGTTTTTTTTGTTCAGTACACGTACCAGAACATGAACTTCAAATAAAGCAACACTCAAAAATGTGTGCTTTATGTGTGATTGAAACAAAAAGTACGTGATACAAAAATGTTCGTGTAAATAACGAAATATTAAAACGAACACAGTCATGGTTGTGTTGGGCACCGTAGAAAATTTAGAAACGCACATAATTGATATAAAATAAAGATATGTGTTGGCTGCTTTTGAACAGAACATTGTGTGTTTCATGTGTGTATTTTCTGAACCTTGCACAGACGGACGGACGGACGGACGGACAACGTTAAATCGAATCAGATAGTGATTCTGATTCGATCGGTATAATTAAAGATGGGTCTAGGTCAAATATTTTTGGTAGTTACAAACAGCAGCACAAAGTCATTATACCCAAACCACATAGTGGTATAGGGTATAAATACATAAATATATTAAAATAAAACAAGTAAGAAAATTATAGTCGGTCTAGACCGAATATACGATACCCTATACCATGCGTTTAGAGACCCTTTCTCTCAGGCCCAACTAACTGGATATAGAAAATAAGCATAAACCAAATTTGAGTGGGGTTTTTATTAATTTTTTCAGCTGCAGATATGAAAAAGTTCATATCGGATGCTATATCTATATGGGGACTAGGCCCAAAAATGGACCGATCCTGACCATGTTTGGTAAAGTCTCTTGTATTTTGCAAAAATATATACAAACCAAATTTGAGAAGAATCAGTGCAATATTTTTGTTTTTTGATACATTTAAGTGAAGATCGGGAAGTAGCTCTATATGGGGCCTATGACTAAGAGTTGTCCAATAGGGATCATTTTTGGAGTACTGATTAATGGATGTAATATATACATAAAAACCCAATTTGACTAAGACTTGTATGATAATTTGGATCTTATGGCAATATATGTTGATTTCATAGGGGTCATTTGTATGGGGGCTAGGTCTGAACATGGGCCGATTCTCACCAATTTCAATAGCGTTCATCCCATGGCAGACAAAAGACAAACTGCCAAATTTTGTCAAAAAATATTCATATTTGCGACCTGCAGTTTGATTACAAGCTTTACATGGACACACAGACGGACGGACGGACGGACATCGTTAAATCGAATCAGATAGTGATTCTGATTCGATCGGTATAATTAAAGATGGGTGTAGGTCAAATATTTTTGGTTGTTACAAACAGCAGCACAAAGTCATTATACCCAAACCACATAGTGGTATAGGGTATAAATATACATAATTGGTAGTTATAGTTTGTTACATATGAAAGGCTCGACTTCCCTTTTCGAGCTCGCATCAAGTCTTTCAAGAAATGAAGGTACTCGTACCAGTACGCTGTAGGTACATAAACGTCTTCGGTTCCAGAACCACTTTTCTTTTTGCTCTCAGCCACTCGCAAAAGTTCTCTTCCGTATTGCGACAGAAGATAACTAAGTTTTATCTGAAAACATATGCATTTATTAATTTTGTAACAAAATCTAGTTTAAACAATTACGTTTACTTCACTTGCTGTAACATTTGGCACAGTTGCACATATTTATTTGGTTATATCTTCCACTGCCTCTGCCCGGGCGTGCTTATTGTGATAAAGGGGACTCTTGGTATTGTACAGGCATTTTTATACCCTATACCACTATGTGGTTTGGGTATAATGACTTTGTGCTGCTGTTTGTAACAACAAAAATATTTGACCTAGACCCATCTTTAATTATACCGATCGAATCAGAATCACTTTCTGAGTTGATTTAACAATGTCCGTCCGTCCGTCCGTCTGTGTGTCCATGTAAAGCTTGTAATCAAACTGCAGGTCGCAAATATGAATATATTTTTATGAAATTTGGTATATAAGCTTTAATCGGCCATGGGATGAACGCTATTGAAATTGGTGAGAATCGGTCCATGTTCAGACCTAGCCCCCATACAAATTACCCATATGAAATCGACATAAATTGCCATAAGATCCAAATTGTCATATAGATCTCACTCAAATTGGGTTTGTATGCGTTCATTACATCCACTAATGAGTAGTCCAAAAATGATCCCTTTGACCCCATATAGAGCTGCTTCCCGATCTTCACTTAAATCTATTAAAAAACAAAAATATTGCACTGATTCTTCTCAAATTTTGTTTGTACATATTTTTGCAAAATACAAGAGACTTTACCAAACATGATCAGGATCGGTCCATTTTTGGACCTAGTCCCTTTATAGATATAGCATCCGATATGAACTTTTTCATATCTGCAGCCAAAAAAATTAATAAAAATCGCACTCAAATTTGGTTTATGCTTATTTTCTATATCGAAGTAGTTGGACCGAAAGATAGGGTCTCTAAACCATGGTATAGGGTATCATATAGTCGGTCTAGACCGACTTTAATTTTCTTACTTGTTTTCCCCTATAAACGTCTATCACCTTCATAACTGCGTCTCTATTCCAATCAATCTAAATAAATAAAATACATTCACAACACATTACACAACACTACACTGGCCAATGATATGTACCAGGGTTGGGCGCGTAAATGTAAAATGTAAATTTTTTTACATTTTACGTGTAAAAAAACGTAGAAGTAAAACTTTTTTTGAAAGTATAAATGTAAAATTTTACATTTACTGTAAAAGTGTAAAATTTTACGTTTTACTGTAAAATTTACAGCTAAACGTAATATTTTACAGTAAAACGTAAAACTTTACGATTTACTGTAAAATTTTAAATCTAAACAAATTCATCTTAATGGAAAGAAACAGTCTTTTTTTTAATAATAATATTAATAAGCATGTTTCTGTCGACCAGTGAGATACTTGCTAAGTTCAATAGCTTACAAAAATGGCATAGCAGGTTTTCTGCTTGCTTAAATTTCTAATATTTGAATTGTAGCAAACTGACAAATAATAATCAGAAACGTTTCAAATTGTAAAGCTCTCCATTCATAAGTTTCATTATTCTCATTGAATATATGTTCATTTAAAAGCTATTTTGAAACTTCAAACAACACTTTTTTTTCTTGACAGAAATAAAAAAATTTAAGTTTTTGAGCGGCACACTATGTTTTTAAGCAGCAAAATTTTAAGCTGTATACTTAGCATATACAATAAATGTCTAAGGAGTTATAGCTACAGTGTCTTAATGTCCCATACAAAATTTTTTAAGCAGAAAATAAACAAGTACGAACGGGTCGATAGGAACAGGCTAATAATTTATTTATTTGAAAATATGTCATAAAAATAATGGATTTATTCATCGGGGGTAACTTTTGTAACTTTGGATATAGCCCCAGTTTGAAAATACGCGTTCTAATTGCGCCGGTGATGCTGGAATATTAATCAACTTTTGGATATTTGAGAGAACAGATTCTCCAAAATAAATTAGCATTTTCATTTAAATCTTTGTGACAGCAAACTCTAAAATGGTCCTTACGATTCAAAAATAAATCCAGTTCAGCCAACCCTTTCCCGTCCAAATTCTTCATTAAAAAGTTGTTGCTGTATCCTTCTGGTCGGAATTCAACTTGCTTTGGTCGTAATAAGGATTTAAATAAAATGCAGTTATGGCATATTATTCAGTGCTTGATTTGTTCTATGTGTAATTTTGTTTTGCACTTGTGGATCATCTTTTCCATCTAGGGACAACCATTAATTTGTAGATTCTGCTAAAGTACAATCTGTCGATTGCACTTTGTTCAGCAGGATAGATACCGAATCGAGCAAGGTAATTAATTTATTGACATTATCTATAAATTCATCACTAAATAATAAATTTTTGACATTTGTCTTGATATTGTTAGACTCTATAATGAGTTGGTGCATGAATTTCAAATTTGTTTTTAAACATACGCAGCAGTCCCGATACGAGCACCAGCGGGTTTCTGCAGGCAGTTTTATTTTGGTTCCACCTTGCTCTAAAATCGCTTGCTCTAAATCAGCATGTCTAAATTCTTTGAGTACCGCCGTTAAATTTGAGATCGTTGTCTGGTCTATTAGCAACAAATTAGCAACATGTCCGCTGCAGTTGCTGTGCCATATATCAACTAATTTTCCCCTTCTCACCATATTTGCTGCATTATCGGAAACAACTGCGTAAACATGGGTGTTGTACCTCTCATGACAAATTTTTATTGAAGCGCGAACAATTTCTGCCAATTTTTCCGCGTTTTCTGATTCACCAGAAAGGTTCCAAGATTCAAGGAAAGCTTTTTCACCGTTGGCATTATGTAGCATTGTATTTTTTGATTGCTTGCCGTATTTTTCCAACCATCAGTAAGCATAACGGAGTCACCACATAGCATTTGTTTTGAAATATTGATTTGCCTTTCATATTCTTTATCCAGCAGTGTGGTTGAAAGCATTTTTCTACTTGGAACGGCTTTGGCATAGGCTGGCCTTAATTTTTTCAACATTTCTTTGAAAGGCTCTGCTTCGGCAACGTTTAAAGGAATGTTGCATCCATAGAAAAATTTCGCAACTATTGAGCTGATTAATAATTTTTTTGTTTTCACTCATTTTGCTGATTTGCAAATGTGCTTAAGATCAACAGCTGCTTGATATGCCAGATAAGACAGAGTTGCCTAGAACTAATTATTAAACTTATGAATATAAAATTAAATTATTACTATTAAATATGAAATTATTACTACAACATATAATCATTATTATTAGATAAATTTATTGATCAATTATTTTATTATTAATTTCAATCCATGCATGAAATTTGTGTTGACTGTCCATCTGTTGAATTAATAAATAGAACGGGAACACTTGTTAATAAAGTGAAAAATTTTACGTAAATGTGTAAAAGTGTAAAAATTTACGTAAAAGTGTAAAATTTTACTCTTCTGCGTAAAGTTTTACACTTCTGCGTAAAGTTTTACACTTCTGCGTAAAGTTTTACACTTTTACGTAAATTATTACACTTTTAAGGCTCGTTTCCGCATACACCGTAATCGTCGACGAAAACGAAATTGCATACATTTGCAACGAAAAAAAGTTCGTTTTAGAAATCGGCGACGAAAACTAGCAACGTAACGGCGGCGTTCAGCAACGAAAAACTAGCCATTTGGCGACGGAACGAAAACAACATAGACTAGGTTGTTTTCGTTGCTGTAGGAACAAAATGTGATATTTACAGAGTTGTTAATCAAAAATTGTGCGACAGTGGTGTTAATAAAAAAGTAAATAAAGAAAGTGCGACATCTTATTCATGTTTTTTGTGAAATTTCGATAAAGTTTAGTGATTATTACTATAAAATGAGTAAAAAATTACAATTTTCTTTGTGCGACGAGGAAAGGATCATTGACTTTGTCAAAAATAATGAAATTTTGTACAATGTACGACATGCACAGTTCCGTGACAGTGTACGAAAGAATCAAGTGTGGTTGAAATTGGCAGATGAGTTAAATGCAGAAAGTATGTATATTTATTTCATTTTATTTTGTTAAAATAAAGCATGGTGAAAGATTTGTTAAATTGATCGGTCCTGCCATGCAACCGCTCCAACTCCATTGAAATAATCTTTCAATTTGTCCCGAATTATTGATGCTTCATTGTTTGGTCGGCCACCAGCTGTTTCATTTGCAATTGGAATCAAATTATTAACTGGGATAGTCAAGTCGTCTGTATTTCCAAATATGGTCTCTGCCGGTGAATTTATTTTTCCGGAACGCTTCATATTGTGTAATATACATGCCGCAACAATAACATTTTCGATTGTTACCGGGGTAATAATACCAATTGGTGTGTGAAAAACACGGAAATATGAAGCCATAATTCCAAACGCATTCTCCGTTGTTCTTCTAGCACGGGAATGGCGGTAATTGTAAATTGCTTTGCATCGATCATGTAGTGATTGTTGTGTTGGATATGGTTTCATGAAGTTTTTGTGCAACGCAAATGCTTCATCACCAAGTATAACATTTGGCAAAACAGTTCCAGTGTATGGTAGAGCATTCGGCGGTGGAAATTAAATTGCTCGTTGTTATATCTTTGGCCCATTTCGCTTTTTAAGTAAATGCCAGCATCTCCTTCTCGGCCATATGAGCCAACGTCTACCGCTGTGAACTTGTAATTTGCATTGACCATCGCCAAAAGTACAATTGAATGAAAATCTTTGCAGTTGAAAGAGGCTGAGCCAGTCTTGGGTGGAGATTTTATTCGTACATGTTTGCCCCACAACAATTCGGATAGTTCCATTTGGTTGAAAAGTCAGCAATATTTTTAGTGAATGATTCAATCGTTGGTGCTGGCATCGCTGTCCCCAAAAAATGTTTCACAATAGATGCAAGGCATTTTGGAATAATTTTACAAATTGTTGATTTGTGTGCCCTGAATTGAAAGGCCAACGATGCAAATGTTTCACCAGTAGCTAGATATCTGAAATACATAACAAAATATTTTATTAAAGTTTTATTTATATTTATGTAGTTGATGCTGTGAAAAAAAAAATGGGTACATATGCGCGACTATTTCGTTCGGATGCAAACAAAAAATACCACTGGAAACCCAACGACCTCTTCAAAGCGAGATGAATCGATGATGTTTCTTTTAGATACATCCATTTTGAAGCGGAAGTAAATATCTGCTTTTTACCAAAATACACATCATTTAAAATGTTCTTATTTTTTTAATTTTTAGAACCGTAACCAACTTGACATTAAGCGAAGCATCAACAACCAACGACGCATCACCATTCACCCAGGCATCATTATGCACTGAGGCATCTCCTGTGTTATGCTTACAAATTGACTTGGAGCAGTCCGGAATAGATTTCAATTTGGAGAATATCTCGGATATAAACGAAGCCACAGATGGTCGTACCAGCAGCAATACATCTTGGGCAGATAGTCGGCCTAGCAGCTTCGATATCGAAACTCCACAGTCTAGTCGAAACAAACAACGTACTCCATCTTGCGACTCCATAAATGATCTACTCCATGAACTGATTACAACGCGCAAGCAAAAACCAGTGGATTTTTTGCAACCCACAACAAAGTCGAAGGACCATTTGGACCAATTTTTTGAATCTATTGCCACTACAATGCGTACATTCCCGATTTTGTCGATCGAAAAATTGAAATTGAAAATTTCACAGATTATCGGTGAAGAAGAAGTTTCTTTGGCTGAACAAGAACAATTGGATGAAGTGCTATGCAACTCAAATGACTCGCCGACCGAACATTTACATATCGATCCATTACAATAATGCTTATATATGTTTTAACATTTTTATTTAATAAAAAGCCATTTCTTACCTTACGGTAATGCAAAATTTTTGCCTTGGTGTCATTGGTTCTCTGTTCCAGGTGGTAAGTATTCCTTCCAAATCACATTTGATAGTATCCAGCACAGATTCAAAAATATGACGGCTCAAACGAAAATATTCTTTAAATTTGATATCATCATCCATCAAATAACGATCAATTAAGATATTGTGTGCACTTTCTCTTGCCCGCTGTTTGTACATCACGTGGATATTTTTTCTGCTTTTCTTTACTTTTAATATTAACAGCAGTAACAAATCTTCTTCATACTCCTCCTGAGCCATATTATAGGCTGCAATTCGACGATTTCCCTCGTTAATTTCATCGACACTGTAATTTTCGAAATTTTTTTTATTTAATCAATACTTATTTTCGATGCACAATATTACACTTCACAATGACAGCTAAAAAAATTTCCGTTCAGTTTCTGTATTATGCCGCAACGCTCCCAACTGAAACGAAAACGATTAGCAACGAAACGGTGCCGTACAACAACGTTTCCAGTTTCAGTTTTCGTTTTCGTCGACGATTTCGATGTATGCGGATACGAGCCTTTACACATTTTTTACGTGTAGAATTATTTTTGTAGTTTTACGCGTAAAAGCACAACTCTGATATATACACTTTGTTTAGATTTTTACCCAGTTGCTAGTTTTGACCATACTCTAAACAAAACATACTCTTGGCCGGTAACACAAAACATCTTTTGAAATTTAAATACATACCTTTGCAGCTGGAGACACACTCATTTTCTTCTTTTTTTTGGTTTTTTTTTTAAATTCAATTTTAATTTTTAAAATTATATTTTATTTGAAATTTGATTTTCGTTTAACAAAAAAACAACTTTGGTTATTCCCACTTTCTGTTTATCAAAAAACAACTCTGGTCCGATGAAAATGGCAAGTTTTTAGAAATGTTTCTAAAACCATCTTACTTCGAAAAAAATCCTACAGACTGTCAATTTCATAACATAAGCTTTTTACATGATACGACTTTTTCATAATACTCGAATTTTTGACAGGTCGTATTACAAAATGTGAATGTGAATGTGTAAATTGGCCTTTATTTGTTAAATATTTATTTATTTTATTGCACACATTAATTTTTTGTTTTTTCTTTGTTCATATATTTTTGACAGATAGTTCAGATAAACTGGCGATAATTTCTTATCAAACTTGGAGATGACACTCAATGTTTCTAGGTTCACAACTAGGTCCGCTCTCAAAATTGTATATGGCGAATCATATAGATTAAATCATGATTCGGGCGCGAACCGTGAATGAGAGAGCGTACCGCGAATCTTGCTGTCCGTGTGAACATAGCATAAACGGATATTGTATACAATTTATGGTGTGCGTTGTTATATTTAAAGAAACATATAATGAATGCGTGGCAGAATAGAGGTAAGAGGTTGGGTGCTAGAACTCTTATAGCTGAACACAATTTTCATAGTTTGTTGAAAATTCCTGATGCAATGATTGCAATTGAAATGAGGAGAGTACGATCTGAGTTTCAAAAATTTCAAAATGGAAAATATATATGTTCCTCTAACTCCCGCTGGAGCATAGGGCGCCAAAAATGGAAAAGATATCATTTTAATTATGATTACATGATGTCGTTCGTAAGTTATTGTGTTCTATATGATTTTTTTTTGATTAATACATGTTTAAGTTCTAATAGTTCTTCCTCCTAAAGGCGTTTTGAAAGAGGAATTTTTTTTAAACAGAAAAAACCACAAACTATAGTACTTTCCTTGGTAGGAAGGTCGCAACAATTTTATCGGTTCAGTTTTTTTTAATTAGCAACTAAACTTTAGCAACTAAACTTTAACAAAAAGCATATAGAACACAATAACTTACGAACGACGATGAAACATATATATCAAACCAATGTTAATATTAATTATATGAATACTGATTCCTTGTTTTATGATATTAAAACAATTAATCATATTCAATAGGAAAAATATTTCAAAAATCTAATAGTTTTTTCTACAAAACAAATATCTTAAATTCATCAAAGCATGATAAATTATTTTAAAAAATTTACATTAAGAAAATGAGTGCAAATGAGTATTTTGGTGAAACACAAGCAAATTTGATACGAGTTTTAATAATAATAACATTATTGAAAATATAACTGCAGCTCCGAAGAGAAGTAGAGAGCCATTGCGAAATTCTCTTTATACAAAGGCATCAAAAACTCTGCGATTGTCAACTAATGATTCACACTTCAAACTACTTACTCGCGTTGACAGAAAATTTGAAAAAATAACTGATGTAATGAAAACACTAATACAGAAAAGTGAAGTACGCATGATAAATGAATTTGATAAACGTTCTAATTTAAGCCTCACCGCAGGCTGAAGTATTTTAAAATTTTAAAGACTTTTTCACAATGCGTGGCGATTTCTTGTGACTGATGTTTTGTTCTACCATTTTATCCCGATTTTGACCAAACGTATATTATTTGAAAGGTATTTCTTTTTAGCCTTTTTTCAGATTTACAGATTTTTAAATTTTTTTCTTTCTTTTGAGTAAATTGCATTTGAAATTGTTACTAACATATACATAAAATTATACAATGCTATGTGTGTGTTTATTAAATTTGATGTAATGAAAACACTAATACAGAAAAGTGATTTGTGAATTGGCTATAATTGATTAGCATACTCTTAGGGTCTTTATTTAATAAAAAAATAGAATTTCCTAGAATTTGCGCTCGAATTTCGAGGGCTGGAATCTGCTGGTAAGATTAAATAGTGATGACCAACCAGTACGCATTGACAGCATGGACGACCTGATAAACTTTTTTTACTGACGCGCTCCAACCTGATGGCAAAAACAAGCTTTTTATCTATAATGCCAATGTATTTAGTTATGTTTTCCGAACATATATTATTCATTTTATATATTATACTCAAATACTTTTTCCTTCTCAAATATAACTGTCTACATTATTATTTAAATTTTTTGCTTATAGTTGAACATGTAAAATTATGCTTTGCTAGCGTTGTTTATATCAAACACTATTCCAATTATGACATCTCATATGCATAGAATAGTATTCAGTTCCAAAGATATAATTTCTAACTTCTTGGTCTTCTACTGTGATTCGTAATATTAAAGAAGAAACAATTGTGACATTTTTATTTATTTTTTCAATCATAATATTATTTTAAAAAATATTAAAATTGTGTTTTATGCCGTATATTTTTATTGTGTAAAACTTTTTGTTTTTTAAAAAAACTAATGTGATAATTGACGAAAGAATATTTATTAAATAAAATTCATCCGTGAAGATGCTGGAAAATATCCAGCGAAACGTCGGAGTTTGAAAATGAAATAAATAGTCTTTTATTTACTTTTTAAAAATAGTGACCATGAAAGCCCATTTAGAAAAATTCTAATACACATAATAAATTTAAAAAGGTCGAAATATTTAGGAGAAATCTAATATAATCCGTATACTATGTAAACAACGTTCTGGTATTAAATTGTGCCATAAAAACACCCAGAGTCTGAAAAATAAAATTGATAGCTTCGATATATCTTTGAAAGCTCTGGTCTAGATATTGTGTGTGTGTCTGAGACGTGGTTTAATGAATCTGTTCCTGATTCCATTATCGAGTTAAAAGATTTCGGAATATATCGTTGTAATAGGAAAACTTGTAGCAGTGTGGATAAAATGAAAAAAATGTTTGTTAGTAAAATGTGCTGCAGCTCTAAGTACATTGATACAGGCAATTCCAGTACACACTTTTTTAGCAAAACAATGGAAACGCTTACCTTTAAATATGATGACGTCATAATGTGTGGAGACTTTAATTCCAAATGTATCATTGAAAGCCATCTTATTAATGACACGAAGTCGATTGGTTTGTTGCCAACAAATTCTTCAATCCCAACACATTTCACCTCTACAGCCAACACGCTATTGGATTTATTTTTTGTCAGCAACATTGATAAAGTCCTGTTTTATCATCAGCTATCAGCACCTTCCTCCTCCAAACATGATTTAATATATTTAGCATTTTCAATTGCACTCTGTTTGTAATGATGTTACCTTCCATGATTTTAAGAATATGAGTTATAACATCATGTCATCTGAGCTATCAAATATTGATTGCAACTCTATTTATTACATGCCTTCTGTAGATAGTCAGCTGGATTTCTTAGAAAATAACCTGTTGGATGTATTTACGAAATCCGTCCCAATCGAAATCGGTAAATGAAATGCTAAGAAAAGGCCATGGTGCAATGTAGCAATTAAATTAACAATTGATCGCAGAGTTTTTGCTTGTAAACGTTGGAAAACTTACAAAATTCCGAATTTACATACTGAATATTGTAATGCACGAAGAGGTATGAATAGAGTGATAAAAAGTGCGAATACAGAGTATTATCCTAGTCGTTTTTTATCAGCTGTTGGATCTAACTTTGTAAATCAATTGGATGTTCTATGTAGTTGTCTCGCGATTAAATCAAATGCAGTTGACAATACTCATCCCAAATTTCTGAAAGCTATTATTCCGCTTACATTACCTTATAGCACGTACATCTTCAATACTGTTATCACCAAGAATGTTTATCCCCAAAACTGGAAATATACAAAACCAAATAACGAATACCGACCAACTGAAATACTATCGTATTTGTCAAAAGTTTTTGAATGTTTACTACATGGTCAAGTAACTAATTACGCCAATAATCATGCTTTGTTAACAAATAGACAATCAGGATTTCGATCCCAACACAACTACATAACAGCCCTTATTGATGTATCTGAAGCAATACGTAGCAAAATTGGACCACTCCAAAGCATTTAATACTGTGGATCATGATGTTCTCTGCTGAAGTTGCTTAAAATGTTTACTTATTCTCATCTATCTACCATATTTATCATCATGTCGCCAATCTGTTTTTGCAAACAATAAAATTTCAAGTGCATTACCTACTATTTTCAATTGATATCAATGATTTAGTGCGATATTTACAATACTGCGAAGTCGATATGTATGCTGGAACCTTTTGACTTTTTTCGTTGCAAAAATCATAACTTTTAAACTAACTAAGGTATTTTAAAAACTAGAAATGACTTTGAAAGTAGGCTTATTTACCTTTAAATGGTGCTGGCGGAGGGTGCTAGGTCCACAGGAGGCTTCAGTATATCCTATCAAATTTCAATATTATTTTGGTGCTAATATTACATGTTGCAAATATAAAAATAATGTGTTGAAATTTGGAACTTAAAGTGTTTTTGACTCAAGTCCCACCCTACTTAAATTTGTAGGAATCGGCCCATGTTTGAATTTGAATTTCTTCTAACCGATTTTTCAATTGACTACCATATTCTGTAGTTCAATTCGATGCTGCTGGAGGTGACCCAAAGATTTGTTCTGATGGCAAACGAACATTAAAACCAAACATCATTTCACTAGGCGTTTTACCGATGGATTCATGCACTGAATATAATAAAACGTTGTTCTTTTAAGAAATTCCAATGTTATTCTATTGTGATGAAATTTGAATCATAAGGGTTTATTAGGCTAGTGACGAGATCTATAAAAAATCTTTGAAATCGGTCCACGTTTGGACATAGTCCCCGCACAAATATTCTTCAACCTTTGGTTAAAATGCCACAAAAGATGACAAATTTGCTAATTTCTGTATTTTATTTTAAAAAATGACAAAAACAGTGCAAAAAACATTGTAAAATTGTAAAGAAATCGGACAACTTTTGGACCTATTTTCCCCATTTTTTTTATAAAGAAAAACACCCAAAGTTCTCAAAATTCCAAATTTCGCAATGAAATTTCAACTCAAGGGACTTATAATTTCACAATATATATTGTTTAAATCCGAAAGTCTAGAAAAAAAAAATACCGCTCTAATATAACATGTTAAACTAATATTAATATTGGAAGTTTTCAATTTTGTCTTAATATTCACGAAAATGGTGCGAAGTTTTCTTTCTTCCTGTTCTGGTATAACGTCTACTTCTTTTATAACAGCCAATCTGTAAAAGCTTTTAAATAAATCACACAATTTAAAATATTGTAGAGACATTATTGTACTTCACTCTTTTTACTTTTTACCAAAATATTCTGTGGTCCCTTATTGAGTCAAATGCCAACTGGCCTCAGCACGGAAATGTAGGTCAATATATATCAGTCATCAGCACAATAATACTAGGCATAAAAGTTTCTATTTACTTTTTTATACCCTATACCACTATGTGGTTTGGGTATAACGACTTTGTGCTGCTGTTTGTAACAACCAAAAATATTCGTCCTAAACTCATTTTTAATTATACCGATCGACTCAGAATCACTTTTTGTGTCGAAATAGCAATGTCCGTCCGTCCGTCCGTCTGTGTGTCCATGTAAAGCTTGTAATCAAAGTACAGGTCGCAAATATGAATATATTTTGATGAAATTTGGTATATAAGCTTCCATCGGCCATGGGATGAACGCTATTGAAACTGGTGAGAATCGGTCCATGTCCAGACCTAGCCCCCATACAAATGACCCCTATGAAATCGACATAAATTGCCATAAGTTCCTAATTATCATATAGATCTCAGTCAAATTGGGTTTGTATGTGTTTATTACATCCATTAATCAGTAGTTCAAAAATACTCCCTATAGGAAAATTCTTAGTCATAGGCCCCATATAGAGCTGCTTCCCGATCTTCACTTAAATCTATCAAAAAACAAAAATATTTCACAGATTTTTTTCAAATTCGGTTTGTATATATTTTTTCAAAGTATAAGTGACTTTACCAAATATGGTCAGGATCGGTCTATTTGTCGACCTAGTCCCCATATAAATATAGTATCCGATATGAACTTTTTCATATCTGCAGCGAAAAAAATTAATAAAAATGCCACTCAAATTTGGTTTATGCTTATTTGCTATATCCAATTAGTTGGACCGAAGAGATAGGGTCTCTTAACCATGGTATAGGGTATCGTATAGTCGGGCTAGACCGACTATAATATGCTTACTTGTTTTGTGATTGTATTGTGAAATAGGAATTTACCCCCCTGCGCGTATAGATGTTTACACATCAAAATGGCAAATAACACAAATACATCGGTAAGTTTATTTATATAAATATTAATGTTTGTATTCTTAGTATGTATTTTGTGCTTTTGCTCTCAACCCAATAAGAAAGGTGTCAGTGACAGAAGAAAATTCTTTAATTGACTTTTTAATGAAAAATCGGGAATTCGGTGTATGTATTAATGCATGTGTGTGTCAATGGATATGTATTCTAATATTGCGATTTATTTTAGCAACTAATGGCTCAAGTGAATTACAACCACGTCTGTAGGATGTGTCGCAATTCAGCTGGACATAATCGCACAAAATGGATATATTTTTTGTCATCAAATTTTTTTAATATATATGGATGATTTAAGCAATCCTTAATGAACGCTTCTACGGTGCGTCAGGGGGTTAATCAATCTCATCCCAAAATTTTCTTGAACTGCATCCTCTAAAAATTGATTTCGTTTAAAAATGAAAAGCAAAAACTTATTTTCCAGTCACTTGAATCAATCATTAACATATCGAAGTTATGTTTTTCACATAAAGAAATAAATTGTCTTTTTCACGTTTATTTTTCATTTCATTTTTATTTCTTGTTTCTATATATTTAATTCTTTTACTTTATTTTTTTTTTCACTATTTGACGATTGTATAGTGTATTTAAATACAACATACGAAATGAATTGCCCAATTAAGTTTATTATTGCATTTTTTATACATTAATAGTGAAAAAAGTCCTGAAGGCAATGTTAACATAAAAACGCAGGTGTAGTTTATCAAAGATTCGGCATAGCCGAATTTAACAGTCTTGCTTGGATAATTCAACACCCACTAGAAAAGTGAAATCAGTTTATACCCTATACCACTATGTGGTTTGGGTATAATAACTGCTGTTTGTAACTACTAAAAATGTTTGACCTAGACCCATCTTATATTATACCGATCGAATCAGAATCACTTTCTGGGTCGGTTTAACGATGTCCGTCCGACCGTCCGTCCGTCCGTCCGTCTGTGTGTCCATGTAAACCTTGTAATCAAACTGTAGGTCGCAAATATGAATATATTTAGACGAAATTTGGTACATAAGCTTTCGTCGGCCATGGGATGAACGCCATTGAAATTGGTGAGAATCGGTCCTTGTTAAGACTTAGCCCCCATACAAATGACCTCTATGAAATCGACATAAACTGCCATAAGAACCCAAATTGGGTTTGCATGTGTTTATTACATCCATTAATGAGTAATCCAAAAACGATCCCTATGGGACAAATCTTAGTCGTAGGCCCCATATAGAGCTACTGCCCGTTCTTCACTTAAATCTATAAAAAAAACAAAATTATTGCACTGATTCATCTCAAATTTTGTTTGTATATATTTTTGCAAAATACAGGAGACTTTACCAACCATGGTCAGGATCGGTCCATTTTTGGACCAAGTCCCCATATAGATATAGCATCCGATATGAACTTTTTCATATCTACAGCCAAAAAATTTATAAAAATGCTACTAAAATTTGGTTTATGCTTATTTTCTATATCCAATTAGTTGGGCCTAAGAGATAGGGTCTCTAAACGCATGGTATAGGGTATCGTATAGTCGGTCTAGACCGACTATAATTTTCTTATTTATTTTTATTTTATTATGCTGAATTCAGTAACCGCTAAAAAATAGTACAGGTAGCGCAGCGAATTTTTGTTGCTTTAAATTTTTAAGAGCAAATTTTTTTTTATAACTTATTTTTTGACCTGGTATCAGGTCAAAAGTTTCTAATTGTTGCAAAATACATACATTGTAAATTTTCGACCTTAGAAAAATAATCCAGGTAGCGCAAGCAAATTTTTTTTTAATTTTTATTTATGAGTGTAAATTTCTTATTATATTGAATTCATTAACAGAATTTGAACACTGAAAATTTGGGGCCGCTTAAAAGTAATACAGGTAACGCAAGCGAATTTTTTTTTTGTGCTGAATTCATTAACAAAATTTTGATGATTGTTGCCTTCCAGAATTTGTAGTTTTTATTGTTGCCAATATATAAAAATTACAAAACATTAATAATCTTCTTAAAAACACTTCGCCATCCTCTCAAAATCAAAATAAAATATGAAAAAAATTAAAATTTCTGTTTTCAAGCACCAAAAAAATCATGAAAATAATATAAAACAAGTAAGAAAATTATAGTCGGTCTATACCGACTATACGATACCCTATACCATGCGTTTAGAGACCCTATCTATAAGGCCCAACTAACTGGATATACAAAATAAGCAAAAACCAAATTTGAGTGGGATTTTTATTAATTTTTTCGGCTGCAGATATGAAAAAGTTCATATCGGATGCTATATCTATATGGGGACTAGGCCCAAAAATGGACCGATCCTGACCATGTTTGGTAAAGTCTCTTGTATTTTGCAAAAATATATACAAACAAAATTTGAGAATAGTCAGTGCAATATTTTTGTTTTTTGATAGATTTAAGTGAAGATCGGGAAGCAGCTCTATATGGGGCCTATGACTAAGAGTTGTCCAATAGGGATCATTTTTGGACTACTGATTAATGGATGTAATATATACATACAAACCCAATTTGACTAAGATTTGCATGATAATTTGGATCTTATGGCAATATATGTTGATTTCATAGGGGTCATTTGTATGGGGGCTAAGTCTTAACAAGGACCGATTCTCACCAATTTCAATGGCGTTCATCCCATGGCCGACGAAAGCTTATATACCAAATTTCATCAAAATATATCATATTTGCGACCTGTAGTTTGATTACAAGCTTTACATGGACACACAGACGAACGGACGGACGGACGGACGGACGGACGGACGGACATCGTTAAATCGAATCAGATAGTGATTCTGATTCGATCGGTATAATTAAAGATGGGTGTAGGTCAAATATTTTTGGTTGATACAAACAGCAGCACAAAATCATTATACTCAAACCACATAGTGGTATAGGGTATAAATATGCCAAATATAAGATGATATTTGGTATTTTATAACCTCTAAAATAAGCTATATAACTTTAAATTCGATTAATTATACCCTATACCACTATGTGGTTTGGGTATAATGACTTTGTGCTGCTGTTTGTAACTACAAAAAATATTTGACCTAGACCCATCTTTTGTTATACCGATCGGATCAGGATCACTTTCTGAGTTGGTTTATCGATGTCCGTTCGTCCGTCTGTGTGTCCATGTAAACCTTTTAATCAAACTACAGGTCGCAAATATGAATATATTTTGATGAAATTTGGTATGTAAGCTTTAGTCGGCCATAGGATGAATGCGGCTGAAATTGGTGAAAATCGATTCATGTTCAGACCTAGTCCCCATACAAATGACCAGATTTTTCTCAAATTTGGTTTGTGTATATTTTTTTAAAATATAAGTGACTTTACCAAATATGGTCAGGATCGGTCCATTTTTGACCTAGTCTACATAAAAATAGAGTACCCGATATGTACTTTTTATACCCTATACCACTATGTGGTTTGGGTATAATGACTTTGTGCTGCTGTTTGTAACTACCAAAAATATTTGAACTAGACCCATCTTTAATTATACCGATCGAATCAGAATCACTATCTGATTCGATTTAACGATGTCCGTCCGTCCGTCCGTCCGTCTGTGTGTCCATGTAAAGCTTGTAATCAAACTGCAGGTCGCAAATATGAATATATTTTGATGAAGTTTGGTATATAAGCTTCTATCGGTCATGGGATGAAATTGGTGAGAATCCGTCCATGTTCAGAACTAGTCCCCATACAAATGACCCCTATGAAATCGACTTAAATTGCCATAAGATCCAAATTATCATATAAATCTTAGTCAAATTGGGCTTGTATGTGTTTATTACATCCATTAATCAGTAGTCCAAAAATGATCCCTATGGGACAACTCTTAGTCATAGGCCCCATATAGAGCTGCTTCCCGATCTTCACTTAAATCTATCAAAAAACAAAAATATTGCACTGATTCTTCTAAAATTTTGTTTGTATATATTTTTGCAAAATACAAGAGACCTTACCAAACATGGTCAGGATCGGTCCATTTTTGGGCCTTATCTCCATATAGATATAGCATCCGATATGAACTTTTTCATATCTGCAGACAAAAAAATTTATAAAAATCCCACTCAAATTTGGTTTAGCTTATTTTCTATGTCCAGTCAGTTGGGCCTATGGGGTAGGGTCTCTAAACGCATGGTATAGGGTATCCTATAGTCGGTCTAGACCGACTACAATTTTCTTACTTTGTTCATATATGCAGCAAAAAAAATTAATAGCAATGCCACTCAAATTTGGTTTTTGCTTATTTTCTATATCCAGTTAGTGGGACCGAAGAGATAGGGTTTCTAAACCATGGTATAGGGTATCGAATGGTCGGTCTAGATCGACTATAATTTTCTAACTTGTTTTTCATTGAGTTATGGCAAGACACGTCTACCCATCTATCCATTGTATGTCAATATACATATATCTACAACTTTATGGTTGTTCACCTTAACTAGTTAGATTATTGTATTAGTGAACCATTTTAGGTAATATCTAAGTAAACAAATTTAAACTTTTTTAATTCTATTCTATCAAAATAGAAAAAAAAGTGAATGGCTAAATGACGTCATTTTTATTTTGTTTTATAGAAAATGAAAATGCCTTTCAAACGACACAAAAAGCATTGTAATCGGTTAACCAGTTGGCCTACAATTTGAATTGAAAGAGGATATTTTTCAAAAAATTTTGCGCATTTTTATTAAAACTAAAAAAATCCAAATTTGCGGAGCTCTATCATCCATAATTTTTATCCGATTTTAAAACAGTTTATTGATTCTTAATCTGTGAGAAATCCTCTATCCTACATATTCATTGATTTTACTAAATGGTTGAATCAAATGTTTGAGTTTTGCCACGCTATTTGGGGAAAGGCGCCACTGTGTGACGTACAACTCTATATAGATAGTGATTTAAACAACATAAATAATTGTTTGGGAAAACTAAACAGAGATCTGAAACACATTCGTGACTGGACAAATATAAATGGTTTGTGTCTTAATCCTATAAAGTCTATGGGCTCTGTGCAAAAAAGATTAAAATGTACTTCAAGTAAAGTTTATTGTATGTTTTTCATACAAAATTTGTTGATACAGTCTACTTGAAGTACACTTTAATTTTTTTGCATACGGCCCTAGGTGTATAATAATAGCTAAGAAAACTTTGAAGTTGGCTTTTGAGCCGATTGTAATGCTTAGTGATCAAAAAATAGAAATTGTATTAACAGCTAAAAATCTTGGTATCACTTTTAATTGCACTCTTACATGGTCTGACCATGTAAATGTTGCTGCAGGGAAACTTAATGCAATACTACGGACACTGTGGAACACCCAGAATATTACATCACTTAAGATTAAAATTTTACTAGCAAAAACCTACTCTATACTAACTCTATTTATTATACGGTTGTGATATATATGCAAGTTGCGATTTTATAAATCGAAAAAAAAGTAATACCAACGTAAAATGCAATATTAAGATATGTTTTTAATTTAAGAAAATATGACCATACATCTCAGTATTCCAAAAAACTGTATGGGGTGACTCTTACTGATTTAATGAAAATAACGCTAATTCTCCTATTCACAATTATATATATACGTGTACCGCTTTACTTGTTCGAAAGATTACTATTTACACGTTCAGCAAGATCCAATGATATTATACATATAAGACACCGAAGCATAATATCTAAGTGGCACTTCTATATTCGTCTTTGGAACATGCTACCCTCGTCCCTTCAATTTATAAGCAACGCCCAGCAATTTAAGAAAGAACTATTTCAATTTCACGCATTATTATTTAAGTGTATGTAATTTTTTTCATCTCTCACTTATATTTACTAGCAGATTCTAGCCCTCGAAATTCGGGCGCAAACTCTAGGAAATTTTATTTTTTCATTAAATAAAGACCCTAAAAGTATGCTAATCAATTATAGCCAATTCACAAATCAACACAAAAAACAAACTCATTTTTATTACAAACACATTAACAAATTTAATAAACACACACATATCATTGTATAATTTTATGTATGTGTTAGTAGCAAATTTAAATGCAATTTACTCAAACTAAAGGAAAAAATTAAAAAATTTGTAAATCTGCAAATCGGCTAATAAGAAATACCTTTCAAATAATATACGTTTGGTCAGAATCGGTATAAAACGGTAGAACAAAATGTCAGTCACAAGAAATCGCCTAGCCTATTAATATTATAGATATTTTGTTTCTTTAGAAAAAATAATGTGTGTATATTTATTTATGTATTTTTTTATTTCTTATTTAAATTAACCCCCTTATGTTTCATATGTATTAGCCATTTTTTATTACTTTAATACCTTTTATATTTTGGTTTTTATTTAATAAATAAATTTTTTTTTATAGTGCGTACTTATACATGTACTAATTCATTACTACATTGTAAAGATCCATTACTTTAATTATAAGATTGTAAATCTTGTTGTATTGGAAAATAATAAAAAAAAAATGCTTTCAAGTGACTAACTACTAATATAAAAATTTTTTATAAAGATCAATTTTATAATTCTCTTACATCGAAAACGTTGAAAAATTAACAAATTTACTCAAAGTTTCTTAGAAATATACTTTTTTACCTTTTCCTAAATAGAAACCTTTCTTCATAATAACTCGATATTAATTATAAATTAGCTAATAATTTCAAGATTTTAATGTTATAAATAAAGGAATCAGTATCCATATAATTTAAATTAACGTTTGTCTGATATTATACTCAGTTCGCGCTCTACACATATCAATTGTAGTCATTTCATAATGAATTTTCAACAAACTATGAACACTGGGTTTAGCTATAAGCTTCGAACTTCATAACTTTATTCTCCCATGCATACACTATTTTAACATCTTTTCTTTTATAAACATTTTCCACAGTCTTACCATATGCAGCATTATTTAATAGTTTAAAAAAAAAATTATTTAAATTAATTGTTTGCTAACGTCCTATGATGATTATTTGCATCAACATACTTAGCATTGCCGTTTTCAAACAGACAAATATTAACAATGTAAATTGAAAAATAAAACAATATTTTGTTAATATTATAAAAATTTAATATATTAACTGTCTATATTTTTATTAAAATTTAGATAAATATTTAAATTTATTTATATATTTTTTCTTAACTCATCTTTATTTATTGAATTTTCACTTAGGACTGTGAACTAACAATAAGTTATTTAAATCTTAAAACTAAAACTCAAAAATTAAATCCAGCCAGTGCCAGACAAAATTTCATTTATTCTATATACATTACCTAATGATAAAAAATTGTATATTAATCCATTTTTTATCCAATGACATCAGCAGTCTCCCTCCTTCTTAAGCGTTGGTGGATACGAACGTTGATTAAATTACGTGCTAAAGGATTCGGGTGGGACTCTGGCTTTTCCAAATAGTTTGCACCATATCTAGTGATTTCGCATTTAACTAGATAATCATTTAAGTCTCTGTACAAATGTGAGTTTCTCACGTACCATGGTGCGCCTTGATCATTCTCAAAATCTTGTTTTGGCATCTTTGTATTCTTTCTGTGTCTGAAGCTGAGGCTGTTCCCCATAACTGAATACCATAGCACCAAATGGGTTTGAAAATGACTTATAAATGAAAAGCTTACAATCGAGACTTAATTTCGAGATCCTACGAATTAGCCATGTGAATTGGAGTAATTTCAATTTTATCTATATGGTTATTCCAGGTCAGGCGGCGATCAAGATGTAGTCCGAGATATTTAACAGAAGAATGTTGAGGTATAGGCTGGTATATGGATACACTTTTGTACACTTACTTTAATCTTCCACATAACTAGCCAATTTTTCAGTTGTTCAATATGGCTCTGTAAAAGAAGAGATGCTGTAGAGGGGTTTTCGTGTACGCTTAAAATTGCTGTATCATCCGCAAAAGTCGACGTTAGTGTATTTTCATTTGTTGGCATGTCAGATGTGTAAAGAATGTACAGAAGCGGGCCCAAGATACTACCTTGTGGTACACCAGCATGAATTGCCTGTGGAAGGCTCACAAAGTTTTTCTCTTTTATAGAGAATTTTCTATTAATGATATAGCTCTCCATTAGCTTGTAAGTGTTCGGGGGCAACAACTGTTTAACTTTATAGAGGAATCCCTCGTGCCAAACTCGGTCGAAGGCTGGCGAAACGTCTATAAAAAGTGCAGAGCAGTACTTTCTCTCTTCAAAAGCTCTTCTTATGGCACTTACAATTCTGTGAACTTGCTCAGTGGCGCTGTGTTTTCATCTGAAACCAAATTGATGTGCTGGAATGACATTGTTTGGATCTACGGATATTGTAAGTTTGTTTACCAAAATTCTCTCGAATTATTTTGACAATTTCGACAGTAAACTTGGTCTATACGAATCGACCTTTGTGTGATCTTTACCTGGGACCTATGTCACTAATCTACAAGTTCACAATTAAAAGCGTTTTTGCCTGTAAAATTGTGAACTTGTGAATAATTTTGTTTCATAAAAATATAATCACAAGTTTGTGGCTACACGTGAATTCTGCAAGTCACAAGTCTACAAGTCATACTTCTACAAGTGGTTTTGTTTCACTAAACTAAATTTGCACTTGTACACTTGTAGAATTGTAGAAAAAAAGCTTAGGGACGACGGAGACCCTCAGAAAAAATTTTACAAGTGAACGATAAATTGAATTAAAATTAATTCAAATAAACACAATTTCAAACAATTTTAATTTTAATAAGCAGTTATTTATTTATTTTGTTTGTTTTTAATTATTTATTTTTTTAGATATGTGATTATATGTAATAAAATAAACTATATCAAAAGTTGGCTCCTATTATGAAATATTATTAAAATGTGTTATATTGCGTTTTTATAGGATATTTTTGTTTCATCTATGTTTTAGTAGTTAAAATAAAACACATTTATTTATGTTGTTTGCTCTTTAGTTGTTTATTATTTTCTATTCTTGTCGCATACACTGCTTCTTAACTACTTAATTTCTATAGTTATTACATATCTTTTCATCTATCATCAGGGTTGCCATATTGGCAACATACAATAATGTTACATACATACAATAATGTTACATGCTTTTTTTTTCTGTTGTTACATATACATACATATAACTATATATGTCCTTGCTTCTAATAATGTTCCCACTCCCCATACAATTGTGGCCTTTGAATCACCCGACCAGTGCGCGTCATATATTCATCCACCATAGGGGGAATGCTCACACTATTAGAAGTCCCATAGTCGACATCCGAACCACCTCCCATCCCAATAGGAACATTACTGGGTACTGCAACATTATCGTGAATATCATTTAAATTAGTCTCATCATCGTTTACATTTTGTTTCTTATTACTAATTTCATTATCATATCCATCTAAATAATCAAAATAACTAATCTCCGCTTGGTGCCTCATAGTCACTATCAGTCGCCTATTTCTCCGATACGTATTGCCATTTGCATCCCTAACTATGTACGATCTATCATTATATATCTCTACGACTACCCCGTATTGCCATTCGTTGTCCTTCAAAAACAAAACTTTGTCATTAATATTTAGCTTACTTAACGATTTTGCCGATTTGTCGTAATATAATTGCTGTTTCCCCCTTTTTTTCACTATCCGACTTCGAATTAGTCTACCATCTGTATTACACCTCCTCAACAAACAATCAGATATCGGATGTTTCGTTTTAAGCGTCCTACCCATAAATAACTGTGCTGGCGACAAAAGCATATCCTGCAGAGGAGTAACATTATATTCCAAAATTTGCTCCTGGTAATCATGTTCCATCAAGAACATTTTTCCTTAGAATATTTTTAGCAATAGAAACAGCTTTTTCTGCCAGCCCATTACTTTGTGGATAGTTAGGACTCGAAAATTTTAATTTCAAATTGTAATGATTTGCAAAAATTTTAAATTTATAACTGTTGAATGGAACATTATCCGATCTAATCTCAGTTGGAACTCCAAATTTTGAAAACAATTGCCGTAAAACACTAATAACTTCATCAATAGATTTATTTCTGAATCTCTCAGAGATCAACCAACCCGAGTAAGGGTCAACAACAGCTAAGTACGATACGCCTGAACAATCAATCATATCCATTACAATTTGCTCCCAAGCATAAGTCGGCTCAGGGTGCTGTTGCAGTGGCTCTTTCTGATTCTTCCTATGCATTCCCTCACATATTCTACAAGTATTGACAAACTCTTCAACATCGATTGATAACCCAGGCCAATAATATAGTTCCCTAGCTCTCAAGCGCGTCTTCTCAACGCCCAGGTGAGCAGAATGTAATAACCGCAACGTCAGAGCTCTCAGTACAAAGGGAACAACTAGTCTATCTCTAAAAAATATTAACCCATCGGCATTACTCAACTCATCTCTGATCCTATAAAACTTTTTTTCCTCAACACCCAGATTCTTGTATATCGGCCACTTTCCATTTATAAATGCCAACACATTACTCAAACATCTATCAGACTCAGTAGCGCGCATAAAAGTTAATCTATTTTCGTCCGACATACAACTTTTCCTTATTACCGCGTGTACAACATATTTCAAGACAGGATCCTCTGGTACAGTCTCTGTCAAAAACGCACGTGATAAGCAGTCAGCCACTAACATCTCCTTCCCCAGCACATATTTAATAGTCAAACCTGGATATTTCAATAGCTGCATAAACATCCTCTGAAGTCTTGCCGTAACCTTGTCTAGATCCTTTTTAATCAACGCTTTCAGTGGTTTGTGATCGGAATGCACCTCCACGTCTCGACCGTAAATAAAATAGTGAAATTTTCCACATGCCACAACCACAGCCAGTAACTCCTTCTCTATCTGTGCATATCTCCTTTCACTATTATTCAGGCTTCGAGACGCAAAAGCCACCGGACACCCATTCTGCAACAGTACACAACCAATACCATCCTTAGACGCATCCGTCTGAATAACCAGTGGTAGCTTAGGATCATAGATTCTTAATACTGGGGGCGTACAAATTATTCTCTTTAACTCTTCAATTTCCCTAAAATGATCATCAATCCACTGCCATTTTGTGTCATTTCGCGTCAGTGCCGATAAATTAGGAATATACCTTCCCAGAAACTTACACATTCCCAATATCCGTAATACCTCCTGTTTGTTTTTCGGCATGGGGATCTCCCTAATAGCTTTCAAATATTTCCCGTCCGGTTTCATTTCCCCTTCCGATATTACCTGTCCCATAAAGCACACTTCCCTTAACCTATACTGAACCTTCTTCCTGTTAAACTTCACATTAAATTCCCTGGCCCTATCAATTACATTTAGTAGCCGCTCATCATGCTCCTGCTTAGTTCTACCAAAAATACACAAATCATCGAAATACACCTCTACACCCTCAAGGTTACCAAATATTTGCATCATATACCGCATGAATATCTTCGGGGCATTATTCAAGCCAAAAGGCATCCTATTCCACTTATATAAGCCAAAGGGTGTTATAAACGTCGTCAACTCTGAACACCTTTCATCTAACACAACCTGCCAAAACCCGTTTTTAAGGTCCATCACCGTAAAATACTTCGCGCCATCAATTCGACTTATTATTGACTCACACGTGGGTATAATACACCGCTCCCGTTTGATACATTCATTTAACGGTTTAGGATCAAGACAAATTCTCAAGGACCCATCTGGTTTTTCAACAATCTGCAAATTATTGACCCACTCTGTAGGTTTATTCACCCTGCTTATAAGGCATCCTTAACCATGAGATCTAATTGTTTTTTTAACTTGTCCTGTAAACTAAATGGTATCCTTTTTTTATAATTCAGTCTCGGTTCCGCTCTTTCCTTCAGCTCTATCAAACATCTACCAGGTATTTCACCAAGTCCATCAAAAACTTCAATATACTTGCGAATAAATTCCTCTTTACCCACAGGCAAATCGCAACCCACTTTGCTAGTTGTTGAAGCACTGGGTAGTCTAGTATCACATGTAAGTTCCTCACACTTCACATTATGCACATCTATTCTCTTAATTAACTTCAGCGTGACACAAGATTCCTTTCCTAATATTGGCTGATGGTTGTTGCCTACTATTTCAAACTCAAGAGGTACCGACACTTTGCCCTTATCGACAACATACATTAATCTAATTTTTCCGATTATTCCTATCTCTAAATCACCATATGCAAACAACCGAGTATTCGAATTAATAATTTTATTTTCCAAATTCATTTCCTGTATATATTTAATTGGCATCCGCGCCTGAATCCAATTTAAAACTAACTTCTAGTCCATTAATATATATTTTCTTAAACCAGCCACCACCCAAATAGTTTATTCTACAATCAGAAATTCTCTTCATTAAACTTATAATATAGTTTTCCTTATAACTGTCTACAGAATTTTTACCTTCATCAAAGTATTCAACATTAACCGTATTGGACACCCCTCCGTCTGTTGAAGCTGTTAACATATTCACACGATGAGTGTTTGTTCCGCCTCCCACTGATTTCATTCGACACATCAATGCAAAATGGCCTGGCTGCTTGCATTTATTACATCTGCGACCATCTTTCATTGCTGGACATAGGTGGCGATGATCCAAACTCCATATAGAGCCACATCGAAAGCATATGTTTTCCTTCTGCTTTACATTCTTACCCCTTTCATTTCGTTGCAATGCATCAATCTTACTGTCATTTTTTGTTTCAAGCGTTTTTTTATTCTTTTCTGCCAGCTCTGCAACTTTGCACTTTCCTATGATATCATCTAAGTCATTATCCTTAGCTTCCAAAAGTTTCGTCCGTAAGTTATTATCGAATACACCCAAAACTATTTTATCACGAAGTATGCGATCTTCAAATTTTTTACAGTTATCCGAGCAGGCGAATTCACAGTATTTAATTTGCTTTCGCAACGCTGTCTCAAATTCACAAAATGGCTACCTTGTTGTTGAGTTATATTAAAAAACTTGAACGTTTCCATTGTGATGTTTTTCTTCGGGTTGCAATATTCATCAAATTTTTTTAAAACGTTTACCATAGTTTCTTCATGTTTTAACAAATTAAATGAATTGTAAATATCCAATCCCTTCTCACCTATGTAGTGCAGCAACAGCGCAATTTTGACATCATCAGCTTCTTCTTTTTTACCCGATGCTAACAAATATATGTTGAACCGTTGCTTCCACATGGACCAGTGCTTTCCTGGGTCTTCAAATTGCATTGGTTCAGGGCCATTAATGACCACCACACTCGTGTTTGCATTCATTACTTTTTCCTTATTTCTTTAAATTTCAGTTGTTAATTTTTCTGCTCCTCCTCATTTCCAGGGTCAGACATCACTTTAAAATGTTTATTTTCCATCAATTTAACACCTGACACCATGTTTCATCTATGTTTTAGTAGTTAAAATAAAACACATTTATTTATGTTGTTTGCTCTTTAGCTGTTTATTATTTTCTATTCTTGTCGCATACACTGCTTCTTAACTACTAACTTAATTTCCATAGTTATTACATATCTTTTCATCTATCATCAGGGTTACCATATTGGCAACATACAATAATGTTACATACATACATACAATAATGTTACAATTTAAGCATTTTGAGTAATAATAAATAAGAATTGTAAAATTAATATCACAATATATAAAAGAACTTGTAATTGTAGAAATTGTAGTTTACAAGTGCAAAAAGCTACAAGTGTTGTGAAATTTTTAATGAAACACAATTCTGTGCAGTTGCCACTCTCTTCAAATTCTTCTTTTTTCACCTAATAGCCTTTCAACATCTACAGAAGAAGTTCTATACATTGCCTGTTGTGACGAGGGGGTTAAGTAGCGTCTGGTGTTCTTAGCGGAAAGCTTTCCGTGCAATGGGTACTAAGAAACTTTTTGTATTTCAGCCAATCAATATTACTTGAAAGCGGTACATCACCAGATGGGAACGCAATTTCTTGGGGGTTCCATATAGTAACAATAACGGGTGTTTCGTCAGACGAGAGTTCCAATGAAGATTCTACATACACAAGTTAAATCGGGTATTTTTTACCTATCTGTTGGCCAGATACATTGGTTCTCCACATCCATTTTACAAATTGTGTTGGCATTAAAATCACCAGCAACTATGAAACGAGGGCCTAGTGATTTAAAAAACCTTGTGTATTGATTTTCTAATATAGAAAACCTTGGGGGGGAATATATTGATGCAATCACTAGGCGGTTTCCAAGTTCTTCAAAGCAAATAGTAGTAGCTTGAAGGTAGTTTTCACAATGTTCACACATTAAATAATGTTTTGATCTGGATTTAATTAGGATAGGTAAGCCACCACATGTTCTACCTATTGGATCCTTTGTATCATAAAATGTGTACCCGCGCCATGAAAAGAGACTCCTACGAGTCAAATGAGTTTCAGAAACAAGCAATATGTCAATTTGGTTGTTTCTTAGAAAATGGTCAAGTTCGTCTTTATTGGCTAAAGCCGTTTGCGTTCCAGAAACATATTTTCAAATAGTTCATGGTTTGCTTAGTATAGCTTGCAATATCATGGATTGCACTTTCATGATCTCTTGCATCATGTTGTTCATAGCGTTCGTGAATGTATTTTACGTTTGAACTAGAGTATCGAGGGTCGACTCAAGTTTGCTTTGATTTTTATTCGGGGGCTCACATTCTAAATTTGTTAGAGCGGGGTGCGAACGTACAACATTAGCATATGATTGAAAATTTTGCGGATTGTTGTATTGATTGGATACTTTCTAGGAGCAGCCGTGTTAAAATTTGATGATTGCGGGTAAATTGGTTTCGATACGGGTTAAGCGTGTTTCATTGTTTTCATATTTTTATATATCGCAAAGTAAACTGGGCAGCCCCTGTAATTTGCGGTGTGGTTTTTACCACAGTTGCTAAAGTTTTTTTTTTACCTTATCATCTGTTTTTGGTTTGTCACACTGACTCGTAATATGCAACTCACCACAAACGACACGTACTGGTGGTAGCTTGCAGTATGCCCGAACTCCTAGCAGTTTAAGCACTGAACCGGCCGGCCGTGGCTGAAAATCGTTTTTCATTGGCCAAAATTTTGTAACATTTGAACAGATCAAAATATTTAAGTATTTTTTTTTAATGGATAGATATTTAGTTCAGCTTGACTCAGTTTTAATTACATTTAAATTGATTTAGGACTTTTTAAGGAATTCTAGGTCAAAGTTTAACTTTTGATTTTTTTTAACTTTTAGAGTGAAATATGTGTTTATTTTTTTATTTATTAAAAAATTTAATATTTGGATTTAATATATGGGATATTTTTAATGTTACACTCAAAAAAATTTTTACCTTCAAAAACGAAATAGTAAAATCATCTTGATATTTTACTATTATTACTGAAAAATTAAAAATTTTTTGTTTGTCAAATTTGTTTACACTCAAAGAATATTTACACTTAAAAAAAACGTTAATAATATTATCTAAAAATCTTGCTATTACTACAGAAAAATTTATTATTTTTTGCTGTCAAATTTGATAATTTTAAAAAACATTTTAAAAATAAAAATTGCATTTGTAACAATGGTAGGTTCTGTTTATTATTATTTTTTTTACTAATACTATGTTTTTCGTACTTAAATAACAATGAAAGGCAATTATAATTATTATTCATTTGGCTCAAATATTGATTGCAAATATTCCATATTTTGTTCTGTGTTATTTCTGTTCTTTAGTAGTTTTTTGACTTCTTCATCTAAATCGCGATGTTCCACTTTCCATTGATTTCGAATATTGGAGATGAACGGATCTGACGTTGCCAATAATATATTAAATAGATCTTCATTTGTGGAATTTCGTGAAATTTTTCTAGTATTGTGCTCGCTATAAAATCTGTAATCCTTATTCCTTTTTTCCTGAGTCTCCTCTGATAGATCTCCAAGTGGCACCAAATGATATTTAATAACATCTTCTCCATGATAAAGGATTTTGTGAACTGTTGCAGACATATTTCTCCATGGGTAGTTGGTTGTATATATTTTTGCAGTTTCCTTAGCATAATCTCCAAATGTTCTAGAGTCAATTTCTTCATTGCACGCAAGTACTTCTAGTATTATTTTAAATCTGAAAATAAGGTTTAAATCCACTCCTGTTATTTCAGATGCTGTTTCTGGATCTGAAAAGAATCTTCTTGCGGTATTGCCATCATTTCTATTGCCTGACCCTTATTTTGGCTGATCTATAATTAATCCAAATTTGTGATATTCATCTTGAACATGTTTCTTTTTTGAACTTCTTAACTCTTTGTTGGTTTCGTTGTTTCTTATTGATCCCGAAGACCCGAAATCCAAATCATAACTGACTTTTTGTATGTGTTCCATAAGTCGTATTCTTGCATGTAGTGGTGATAATCCAAATTCATATGCATCGGTATTATCTAATGATTTTGTCGGGACTTGGTTTAATTGGCTTGATGTTGCTTGGCATATAATGCAGCTGGATGCAGCCTTCGTGTTAGTCAAAGCCTGACTTACTTTTTCATCTATCATTGTCAGCACTAATTGGTAGTTTACTTCAATTTGCTGTCCATCTAACTGTTATTGTAATAGCTGTAGTGTTGCAACTTGGGCCTTGATATCACTAACTTCTTTATTAATGGCATCATGAGTTTCTTTTTTGAATTCAAATTTGATTGGCCTGCAGTATTTCGTAGAAGATGGCGTCTCATTTTTCCAAATATCCATTGCTTGCGTTGTACTAGTCGAAGGCTCTGAATCTTCCAAAATCTTTTTCAATCGCAATGGTACAAATGATACCATGAACATATCTGAGTCCGAAATATTTTCACATACTAGTTGTTTGTATTGTTGCTGTCCCGAGGAACCATCACATCCCCATTTACAAAAAAGAATTAACTTTGTGTTTCCATATTTCTTTAACTCATTTCCTTTTATTGATTGAAGCAAGCGTTCGGCTGTGTGATCAAGTAGAGATTGTAGTTGTACCTCTGCCGAAATTGGTGTGATTGTAATAGTGTCCTTTGATGGCAAACAGTCCATTTTAGCAGCTGTGATGTAATGCGGGATACATGTTCGAGCCTTTTTCAATCGCATACAATCTGAGCTGAATATATTGCTGTTTTGTTAATTTCAAATCCAGAAATAATGATAATGCCTCCTCATTTGTGAACTGTTTTGCATCGCTCGGTGTTGATATACTTTCAAGAGTCCGTTTTGTTCTGAGCGGACTAGCTTTAATAACTTTTTCAATGATATCCACTTTTGTTAATTGGTTCTGTGATCGTAATTGATGTAGGAAAGATTCTTTTATATTTTAATCTGCGACTGTAATTAAGTTTGTATTCAACTGTCGCTTTCTTATAAGCCTTCTCATAAGCCATCATACTATGTTTCTAGGTAAAATAAAAAAGTAAGAAAATGGCATTAGTGCCTTAATACCTAAAATAATATATAAAAAACCCACTATACGAATGAATTACCTGTGTGTGTTTTCTATACTACTTGCATTAGTGTATTGTTAGGTAAAATAAAAAGGTATAAAATAGGTATGATAATAAAAAAAAACCCAGGTTACTAATGAATTACATCCTCTGTGTATTGACATTCCTACTTTATGGTAATAGAAAAAATAATGACTATTATAAGCTATAAAATACCTAAAGCACATATTTAATACACCATTGTATACGACTACTTATAGGGATGTTTAAATTATCGTAATTTGTATTTTTTTTTTACATAATATCATTAGAATGAAAAAAGTGTTCTACCCACGGGTCGTCACGGGTGCCACAGTATATATAGGGTTAAAGAGGACACTTTCACCTTTCTCCGGTGGTATACGTTTCTTGTTCCCTTTTGTTTTCTAGAAGTTCTATTCCACTAAATTTGAAATTAAGGAAAAGTATGGTAGTTCATAAATATTTCATAACGCCCCTAATATTAAACGGTACAGCTGTGACCACTTCCAACAACTAAAGACTGTAATCCTACCAACATTATAAAAAAGACCGCAGGTCACTATCGATGATAGCTTGCGAGTAGTAACCATTTATTTTTAATTAAAAACAAAAAAAAATCACATATTTCTGAAATGAAAAAAACTGTTGAGTTTGACAGCATGCCACACCCATAATTCTGTGGTTTTCTGGAATAACCGCGTATGTCCATTTTTGTCAGTTTTGAGGTAACGATGCCAAATATATTAATTTTTAACGCTCTTTACATGTGTTCAATTTTTAAAACAAAAATATTGACCATTTCTGAGTTTTTTTCTTTAAATAACGACATAACTTAAATGTTTATTAAATTAATTTGCAGCACTAACGACTTATGTCAACCTACGTTTGATCGCTGACAAATTATTTTCTCAGAAAACGACACATAGCGACATAGGTTGTTATTAATGAAAAAAAATGCAAAATAATTTTGGATTAGTTTTCAGTTTATAAGCACTTATAAAAACGTGTGTTTATTTATTGTCATTTTATTTTATTTATTGTCATTTTATGTTATTTTTTGTCACTATTATTCTTGATACGTTGTTATATTCCATCCTAGTCCCATTAACTTTTTGTTGACGAACAAAGAAATTCATTTTTCAAGCAACAGCAACTTATGTCTAGATGGGTGGTTGCATTGGTAGTTTTCTTTTTCGAAGAAAACGACGTTTGTCGACATAAGTTGTTTTATCTGCACACACTTTAAGTGTAATTTACATATTGTTTTCTCGTCCTTCTCTAGGATCCATTCCTCTGAAGATTTTTGACTCAAAATTTTATATAAAGTATTTATTGCACATATCTACAGGACTGTTAAATAAAAAGCTCTAAAATCTTTATATCGAGCCCATAATTTCAAATATAACGTTTTTTGGCTCCCCTGAACATTTTGATTTTATGACATACGCGGTTATTCTAGAAAAACACAGAATTAGCAATAGTTTAACCTAATTTTTTGGCTACCTTAATCTGGATATATTAGCTACAAAAAGGCGTTAAAATTTTAAAAATCGGTGACAAAAAATTAGAAAATTTCAGCCACTGTGCGGCCCTGTTCTTTTATGGGGCTGTTCCATGGTAATTTTTCTATGCAGAATATATCTCATAGTGTAGATTGGGTGCACTTCATTTTTCTTTAATATTATATCCCCGGGTTCTAACTCTACGCGGAAAAGAGGTTATGGGACGTTTTCGCGGTTTCTGATGTTTACTACAACTTTAACCTTGAATCCTTTTTTTTCGATTTCACTTTTCAACTCGAGTGGGTCGACACACGAATCAATGCCCTTTATAATACTTGAAGGCCCCTGCCGCTCTTCAATTGATAGGTGTAAAAATTTGTTGTTTCTTATTGATCCCGAAGACCCGAAATCCAAATCATAACTGACTTTTTGTATGTGTTCCATAAGTCGTATTCTTTCATGTAGTGGTGATAATCCAAATTCTTATGCATCGGTATTATCTAATGATTTTGTCGGGACTTGGTTTAATTGGCTTGATGTTGCTTGGCATATAATGCAGCTGGATGCAGCCTTCGTGTTAGTCAAAGCCTGACTTACTTTTTCATCTATCATTGTCAGCACTAATTGGTAGTTTACTTCAATTTGCTGTCCATCTAACTGTTATTGTAATAGCTGTAGTGTTGCAACTTGGGCCTTGATATCACTAACTTCTTTATTAATGGCATCATGAGTTTCTTTTTTGAATTCAAATTTGATTGGCCTGCAGTATTTCGTAGAAGATGGTGTCTCATTTTTCCAAATATCCATTGCTTGCGTTGTACTAGTCGAAGGCTCTGAATCTTCCAAAATCTTTTTCAATCGCAATGGTACAAATGATACCATGAACATATCTGAGTCCGAAATATTTTCACATACTAGTTGTTTGTATTGTTGCTGTCCCGAGGAACCATCACATCCCCATTTACAAAAAAGAATTAACTTTGTGTTTCCATATTTCTTTAACTCATTTCCTTTTATTGATTGAAGCAAGCGTTCGGCTGTGTGATCAAGTAGAGATTGTAGTTGTACCTCTGCCGAAATTGGTGTGATTGTAATAGTGTCCTTTGATGGCAAACAGTCCATTTTAGCAGCTGTGATGTAATGCGGGATACATGTTCGAGCCTTTTTCAACCGCATACAATCTGAGCTGAATATATTGCTGTTTTGTTAATTTCAAATCCAGAAATAATGATAATGCCTCCTCATTTGTGAACTGTTTTGCATCGCTCGGTGTTGATATACTTTCAAGAGTCCGTTTTGTTCTGAGCGGACTAGCTTTAATAACTTTTTCAATGATATCCACTTTTGTTAATTGGTTCTGTGATCGTAATTGATGTAGGAAAGATTCTTTTATATTTGTACAACCAATCTCATCGTTAACTTCTTTAAGTTTCCGCCTCTTAGATCTATCGCTGCAGCGACAGTAAGTTGGCCTTCCAACCAGTTTGCACTTTTTATATAAAAATTTTGTTTACTGTAGCTAACTTCTTTGTAGCGTTTTTTAGTGTTTTGACGAAATTAGATAATTGCTCTTGTATTTCGGTGCTACACGAATTTAAGTTTAATTTTATTTTAACGTACCTAAGAACATCTTCTTGGTTTTTGTTTCTAAAATACTCTTCGGCCAGTTCTTTATAACTGAAGCTCTCAATATTTTTCTGAATATTTTAATCTGCGACTGTAATTAAGTTTGTATTCAACTGTCGCTTTCTTATAAGCCTTCTCATAAGCCATCATACTATGTTTCTAGGTAAAATAAAAAAGTAAGAAAATGGCATTAGTGCCTTAATACCTAAAATAATATATAAAAAACCCACTATACGAATGAATTACCTGTGTGTGTTTTCTATACTACTTGCATTAGTGTATTGTTAGGTAAAATAAAAAGGTATAAAATAGGTATGATAATAAAAAAAAACCCAGGTTACTAATGAATTACATCCTCTGTGTATTGACATTCCTACTTTATGGTAATAGAAAAAATAATGACTATTATAAGCTATAAAATACCTAAAGCACATATTTAATACACCATTGTATACGACTACTTATAGGGATGTTTAAATTATCGTAATTTGTTTTTTTTTTTTACATAATATCATTAGAATGAAAAAAGTGTTCTACCCACGGGTCGTCACGGGTGCCACAGTATATATAGGGTTAAAGAGGACACTTTCACCTTTCTCCGGTGGTATACGTTTCTTGTTCCCTTTTGTTTTCTAGAAGTTCTATTCCACTAAATTTGAAATTAAGGAAAAGTATGGTAGTTCATAAATATTTCATAACGCCCCTAATATTAAACGGTACAGCTGTGACCACTTCCAACAACTAAAGACTGTAATCCTACCAACATTATAAAAAAGACCGCAGGTCACTATCGATGATAGCTTGCGAGTAGTAACCATTTATTTTTAATTAAAAACAAAAAAAAATCACATATTTCTGAAATGAAAAAAACTGTTGAGTTTGACAGCATGCCACACCCATAATTCTGTGGTTTTCTGGAATAACCGCGTATGTCCATTTTTGTCAGTTTTGAGGTAACGATGCCAAATATATTAATTTTTAACGCTCTTTACATGTGTTCAATTTTTAAAACAAAAATATTGACCATTTCTGAGTTTTTTTCTTTAAATAACGACATAACTTAAATGTTTATTAAATTAATTTGCAGCACTAACGACTTATGTCAACCTACGTTTGATCGCTGACAAATTATTTTCTCAGAAAACGACACATAGCGACATAGGTTGTTATTAATGAAAAAAAAATGCAAAATAATTTTGGATTAGTTTTCAGTTTATAAGCACTTATAAAAACGTGTGTTTATTTATTGTCATTTTATTTTATTTATTGTCATTTTATGTTATTTTTTGTCACTATTATTCTTGATACGTTGTTATATTCCATCCTAGTCCCATTAACTTTTTGTTGACGAACAAAGAAATTCATTTTTCAAGCAACAGCAACTTATGTCTAGATGGGTGGTTGCATTGGTAGTTTTCTTTTTCGAAGAAAACGACGTTTGTCGACATAAGTTGTTTTATCTGCACACACTTTAAGTGTAATTTACATATTGTTTTCTCGTCCTTCTCTAGGATCCATTCCTCTGAAGATTTTTGACTCAAAATTTTATATAAAGTATTTATTGCACATATCTACAGGACTGTTAAATAAAAAGCTCTAAAATCTTTATATCGAGCCCATAATTTCAAATATAACGTTTTTTGGCTCCCCTGAACATTTTGATTTTATGACATACGCGGTTATTCTAGAAAAACACAGAATTAGCAATAGTTTAACCTAATTTTTTGGCTACCTTAATCTGGATATATTAGCTACAAAAAGGCGTTAAAATTTTAAAAATCGGTGACAAAATATTAGACTTTTGGCTAATGAAAATTTCAGCCACTGTGCGGCCCTGTTCTTTTATGGGGCTGTTCCATGGTAATTTTTCTTAGTGTAGATTGGGTGCACTTCATTCTTCTTTAATATTATATCCCCGGGTTCTAACTCTACGCGGAAAAGAGGTTATGGGATGTTTTCGCGGTTTCTGATGTTTACTACAACTTTAACCTTGAATCCTTTTTTTTCGATTTCACTTTTCAACTCGAGTGGGTCGACACACGAATCAATACCCTTTATAATACTTGAAGGCCCCTGCCGCTCTTCAATTGATAGGTGTAAAAATTTTTAACCAACTTTTCGAATGGGGATACAATTTTACGGAAATTATCCTCGTGGTAGACCTGAACTTTTGTCTCATATATATTACCTTTTTTATGGGGATAACATAAAATGAGTTTTCCCAGTTAATTCCAACAAGTTTCTCACTAAATTATTGGAATTTTGTTCGCGTAAGTATATTGAAATATCAACAAATTTTATCGAAATCCTTCCACAAATATACATTATTTCGATATTTTGTTTAAAAAAAAAATATCCTTAAATTTGACTTTGACCTTAAAGGGGGACAGTTTATAGTGTTGCAATTTAACCTTAGCTTACAAGATTGAGAACTTATATCAAGTAGTATAATAATTTGACAAAAGATATTTGAAATATGAAAACACCAAAACGATGTAGTTCATTTCGGAAAATTTCTGGAAAAAAATTTTTGAAAAAGTTAAATTGGAGATTTTGAAATAGTGCAAGAAAATACGTACCATTTTGACATTAATTTAGAACGGCATAACAATAGACGAGATGCAAAATACTTTACATAAGATCATTTTGAGATCAGGAGAACGAAAAAATGTTGTTGGTGTATATTGTGTCAATGTCTTTAAAAATGTGAGCTCGATTTTCTTGATCAGGTGGTCTGCGGCGCATTTATTACCTAGGGAACTTGATATACCTTGGCTATTTTTCAACCGATAATAGAGTTTGTTAGTGTATTAGAAAGACAATTTACTCTAGATTACGGCTTACTAATTTATTTAATTGAAACGCAATAATTAATATCAAAATTTTTGTGAAAAATTATTTTTTTTTGATAATTTTTACATACAACTAAATTCATATTTGAACTTTGAACTCAATGCGCGTCCAGAAAGCATAGTCCGATTTGGCTCAAATTTTGCGCACTAATGTTTTGGATCCAGTTTCACAATAATCCGACCCGCACGCCTTGTAATTCCAAAAGAATTGTGATTTTCTGTGTTATTTTTATTTTGCATTAAACAATTTTCTTTTTTTTATTTTTGTAATTGGTTTTTTATAATATGTTGTGTTTATATGTATGTTGTGTTTTATGTTTGTAGCGTCTTTTTCGCATTAGAAATTTTATTTTTTTAAAATCGATTTTAATTTAATTTGTGAAGGGCAGAATAATGAATTTTAAATATGAAAAAAATTCACAAGAATAGAGTAATAATTATTTCTTCAGTTTTAAATGGTGCTGCTGGAAAAATTTTAGAAAATGATAAGTGAATTATCAAAATTATTTGTTCTAGACGAAAAATGAAAAATTAATTTTAAAAGTCAATTATACTAATTAAAAAGCTAACATTCAAAATAAAAAATTGAAAATCAAAACTAAAAAACAAAACAATTAAAACTAAAAATCGAAAATTAAAATACTAAAGTTAAAAATAAAAGTTAGAAAATAAAAGGTGTAAAAAAATGTGCAATCAATAGACTTACGATTAAAGATTTTCGAAAATATATACTGTTTCCAAACAAACAAATATTAACAATGTAAATTCAAGAAATAAAACAGTATTTTGTTAATATTGTAAAAAATGGCATTTTGCCGTCGGCAAAACGAATATTTTCTCCTAATTTTAAAAATTCAATTGCATAAAACTATATATATATATAATTTTTGGAAATGTAAATGATTTCCTACAAAAATTCTTTTTGTAAACAAAATATTTTATTAATTTTTATAGAAAATATCATAAATAACCAAAGATAAGATTTTTTTTGTATCAAAAATTCGGTTTTTAATTTTTGATAAAAATATTATCGAAAAAATCGCAACTGAATGTATTTATTTTCATATGTGTAAACAAAAACTATGCAAAAAGATTTATTTAAATTGCGCCAATATGAAGAAATTTAACTTAAACTATTACAAAATATATAATAAAAAAATTAAAATAAAGAAATTTTTATTCAAAATTATTATTCTGAAATTATTAATGGCAAAGTGATGTTAAAATGAAAAATATGTTTCTTTAAATATAATATGCACACCATAAATCGTATACAGTATGTATTTTAGCGTAAATGTGTTTTTGTTTAAAATTCAATTCTTTATTTAATTGATTTACATATTTTGATTAAAATATAGCAATATATTTAAATTTTTTTATAAAAACAATAAACAAATCAATTTAATTTCATTTGTGAAGAGCAAAATTATGTAAAATAACTTCATATGTATTTTGCTAATATGAAAAATTTAACAAGAATAGAATAAGTTTTCAATACTTCATTAAATTTTTACAGAAATAAGTTAAAATTTTAGTAATTTTAATTAATTTTGTAGATATTTTGTAAGAAAATTTTTACAATCTGGATAGAAAAAAGTCAATATAAACTTAAATTTGACCAAATATAAAAAACAATTAAAAAAAGATTATTTGTAAACTTTGCATATGAGTATTCAGTAAGACAGAACATGATATTGAAAGAAATATACAAATTCCTTAATTTATTCTCTAATATTGTGTGGAATAATAATTGTACGAATTTTTGTTTTACGTTCCTAATTTTGTACATTTTAATCAAAATTAACTCAAATTAAAAATT
>OY821521.1:128458283-128463283 GCA_963682025.1 Cordilura impudica
AAATCCGATGAAATTCATCGGACTGTCATAAAGTCGTACCGACATTATTTCTGCATACTTAGGCCATTTACACCATAACACTCAAGTCTTATGAAAACAACTGTTTAGAATAATAAGCAAATTTATTTTGAAATTTATATTTTATTTTCACTTTCTTTGTTTCTGTTTACCATTTTTTTAATATTACCAAAAAAAAACAACTCTGGTCCGATGAAAATGGCAAGTTTTTAGAAATGTTTCAAAACCATCGGACTTCGAAAATGAAATCCTACAGACTGTCAATTTCATAACAAAAGCTTTTTACATCATACGACTTTTTCATAATACTCGAATTTCTGACAGATCTTATTATAAAGTGTGATAGTGTAAACTGGCCTTTATTTATAGTTCGGTTCGAGATCATGTATACATTTTCTAATACTAGAAAAGATAATACTTTTATGCAATGTAAGAGAAATTTGGAAAAAATTGAAGACAGCGCTAGATGGAGTAGCTACTTTCGAACAAAGCGACTTGTTCATCTTCAGCATCCTTCTGTCTATTGCTTCAACTCATGCTTAATCAACTATTTAACTCAACATTAGAAAGAAAAGAACATGAGAAATGTTTTTTCTTTCTTTTCATACGAGAGTTAGAACGAACAAGCAGTGTTTTTTCCAATTTATAGCTTTCTCTACATTAACATCGCTTTGATCAATTACAAATCTCGTAATGTGAAAAAAAGCTCTTTTTTGTTTTGCCAAACGTCCCATAGATGGGAACTGTAATGACATGTGAAATCTTAACAGATTTATCACAATTGCATTGGACCGTATGTTTTGTATGTTAGTTTTAATGTATTGTCGATCTTGTGTTGTAATAATAATTAGTTATTTATAGTTCGGTTCGAGATCATGTATACATTTTCTAATACTAGAAAAGATAATACTTTTATGCAATGTAAGAGAAATTTGGAAAAAATTCAAGACAGCGCTAGATGGAGTAGCTACTTTCGAACAAAGCGACTTGTTCATCTTCAGCATCCTTCTGCCTATTGCTTCAACTCATGCTTAATCAACTATTTAACTCAACATTAGAAAGAAAAGAACATGAGAAATGTTTTTTCTTTCTTTTCATACGAGAGTTAGAACGAACAAGCAGAGTTTTTTCCAATTTATAGCTTTCTCTACATTAACATCGCTTTGATCAATTACAAATCTCGTAATGTGAAAAAAGCTCTTTTTTGTTTTGCCAAACGTCCCATAGATGGGAACTGTAATGACATGTGAAATCTTAACAGATTTATCACAATTGCATTGGACCGTATGTTTTGTATGTTAGTTTTTATGTATTGTCGATCTTGTGTTGTAATAATAATTAGTTATTTATAGTTCGGTTCGAGATCATGTATACATTTTCTAATACTAGAAAAGATAATACTTTTATGCAATGTAAGAGAAATTTGGAAAAAATTGAAGACAGCGCTAGATGGAGTAGCTACTTTCGAACAAAGCGACTTGTTCATCTTCAGCATCCTTCTGCCTATTGCTTCAACTCATGCTTAATCAACTATTTAACTCAACATTAGAAAGAAAAGAACATGAGAAATGTTTTTTCTTTCTTTTCATACGAGAGTTAGAACGAACAAGCAGAGTTTTTTCCAATTTATAGCTTTCTCTACATTAACATCGCTTTGATCAATTACAAATCTCGTAATGTGAAAAAAGCTCTTTTTTGTTTTGCCAAACGTCCCATAGATGGGAACTGTAATGACATGTGAAATCTTAACAGATTTATCACAATTGCATTGGACCGTATGTTTTGTATGTTAGTTTTTATGTATTGTCGATCCTGTGTTGTAATAATAATTAGTTATTTATAGCTCGGTTCGAGATCATGTATACATTTTCTAACACTAGAAAAGATAATACTTTTATGCAATGTAAGAGAAATTTGGAAAAAATTGAAGACAGCGCTAGATGGAGTAGCTACTTTCGAACAAAGCGACTTGTTCATCTTCAGCGTCCTTCTGCCTATTGCTTCAACTCATGCTTAATCAACTATTTAACTCAACATTAGAAAGAAAAGAACATGAAAAATGTTTTTTCTTTCTTTTCATACGAGAGTTAGAATGAACAAGCAGAGTTTTTTCCAATTTATAGCTTTCTCTACATTAACATCGCTTTGATCAATTACAAATCTCGTAATGTGAAAAAAGCTCTTTTTGTTTTGCCAAACGTCCCATAGATGGCAACTGTAATGACATGTGAAATCTTAACAGATTTATCACAATTGCATTGGACCGTATGTTTTGTATGTTAGTTTTTATGTATTGCCGATCTTGTGTTGTAATAATAATAATTAGTTATTTATAGTTCGGTTCGAGATCATGTATACATTTTCTAATACTAGAAAAGATAATACTTTTATGCAATGTAAGAGAAATTTGGAAAAAATTGAAGACAGCGCTAGATGGAGTAGCTACTTTCGAACAAAGCGACTTGTTCATCTTCAGCATCCTTCTGCCTATTGCTTCAACTCATGCTTAATCAACTATTTAACTCAACATTAGAAAGAAAAGAACATGAGAAATGTTTTTTCTTTCTTTTCATACGAGAGTTAGAATGAACAAGCAGAGTTTTTTCCAATTTATAGCTTTCTCTACATTAACATCGCTTTGATCAATTACAAATCTCGTAATGTGAAAAAAGCTCTTTTTGTTTTGCCAAACGTCCCATAGATGGGAACTGTAATGACATGTGAAATCTTTACAGATTTATCACAATTGCATTGGACCGTATGTTTTGTATGTTAGTTTTTATGTATTGTCGATCTTGTGTTGTAATAATAATAATTAGTTATTTATAGTTCGGTTCGAGATCATGTATAAATTTTCTAATACTAGAAAAGATAAAGATAAGATAATACTGTGTGATAAAAATTCGAAATTTTAGATAAATAAATAATGTTTTACATAAATACAGGTATATTATTTGTATGTTAGTTTTTATGTATTGTCGATCTTGTGTTGTAATAATAATTAGTTATTTATAGTTCTGTTAAGATTTCACATGTCATTACAGTTCCCATCTATGGGACGTTTGGCAAACAAACTCTGCTTGTTCGTTCTAACTCTCGTATGAAAAGAAAGAAAAAAGATTTCTCATGTTCTTTTCTTTCTAATGTTGAGTTAAATAGTTGATTAAGCATGAGTTGAAGCAATAGGCAGAAGGATGCTGAAGATGAACAAGTCGCTTTGTTTGAAAGTAGCTACTCCATCTAGCGCTGTCTTCAATTTTTTCCAAATTTCTCTTACATTGCATAAAAGTATTATCTTTTCTAGTATTAGAAAATGTATACATGATCTCGAACCGAACTATAAATAACTAATTATTATTACAACACAAGATCGACAATACATAAAAACTAACATACAAAACATACGGTCCAATGCAATTGTGATAAATCTGTTAAGATTTCACATGTCATTACAGTTCCCATCTATGGGACGTTTGGCAAAACAAAAAAGAGCTTTTTTCACATTACGAGATTTGTAATTGATCAAAGCGATGTTAATGTAGAGAAAGCTATAAATTGGAAAAAACTCTGCTTGTTCGTTCTAACTCTCGTATGAAAAGAAAGAAAAAACATTTTTCATGTTCTTTTCTTTCTAATGTTGAGTTAAATAGTTGATTAAGCATGAGTTGAAGCAATAGGCAGAAGGATGCTGAAGATGAACAAGTCGCTTTGTTCGAAAGTAGCTACTCCATCTAGCGCTGTCTTCAATTTTTTCCAAATTTCTCTTACATTGCATAAAAGTATTATCTTTTCTAGTATTAGAAAATGTATACATGATCTCGAACCGAATTATAAATAACTAATTATTATTACAACACAAGATCGACAATACATAAAAACTAACACTTAAAAATTAAAAATTAAAAATTAAAAATTAAAAGTTAAAAATTAAAAATTAAAAATTAAAAATTAAAAATTAAAAATTAAAAATTAAAAATTAAAAATTAAAAATTAAAAATTAAAAATTAAAAATTAAAAATTAAAAATTAAAAATTAAAAATTAAAAATTAAAAATTAAAAATTAAAAATTAAAAATTAAAAATTAAAAATTAAGAATAAAAAATTAGAAAATAAAAATTAAAAATTAAAAATTAAAAATTAAAAATTAAAAATTAAAAATTAAAAATAAAAAATTAAAAATTAAAAATTAAAAATTAAAAATTAAAAATTAAAAATTAAAAATTAAAAATTAAAAATTAAAAATTATAAATTAAAAATTAAAAATTAAAAATTAAAAATCAAAAATTAAAAATTAAAAATTAAAAATTAAAAATTAAAAATTAAAAATTAAAAATTAAAAATTAAAAATTAAAAATTAAAAATTAAAAATTAAAAATTAAAAATTAAAAATTAAAAATTAAAAATTAAAAATTAAAAATTAAAAATTAAAAATTAAAAATTAAAAATTAAAAATTAAAGATTAAAAATTAAAAATTAATAATTAAAAATTAAAAATTATAAATTAAAAATTAAAAATTAAAAATTAAAAATTAAAAATTAAAAATTAAAAATTAAAAATTAAAAATAAAAATTAAAAATTAAACATTAAAAATTAAAAATTAAAAATTAAAAATTAAATATTAAAAATTAAAAATTAAAAATTAAAAATTAAAAATTAAAAATTAAAAATTAAAAATTAAAAATTAAAAATTAAAAATTAAAAATTAAAAATTAAAAATTAAAAATTAAAAATTAAAAATTAAAAATTAAAAATTAAAAATTAAAAATTAAAAATTAAAAATTAAAAATTAAAAATTAAAAATTAAAAATTAAAAATTAAAAATTAAAAATTAAAAATTATAAATTAAAAATTAATAATCAAAAATTAAAAATTAAAAATTAAAAATTAAAAATTAAAAATTAAAAATTAAAAATTAAAAATTAAAAATTAAAAATTAAAAATTAAAAATTAAAAATTAAAAATTAAGAATTAAAAATTAAAA
>OY821521.1:128468283-128495783 GCA_963682025.1 Cordilura impudica
GCCTACGAGCAGTGTGGTTAGATTCAGTTTTCGTACCATACAGCTTTACTTTGTATTAATTTCAGAAGATACAACTCTGTCCAAACAAACAATCGTTATTTTTGAATTTTGAATATAAATATGCAAAAAATATTATTAAATATTATTTTTGAATTAATTAGATTAATTGTGGCGACATTTAACTATAATAAAATTTCTTTTAGAAATTTTAATTGTAGCTATATTTAACTTTAGGAAAATTTTAATTTTAGAAAAATTTTAATTTTAGAAAAATTTTAAATTTAGAAAAATTTTAATTTTAGAAAATTTTGTTTAATATAATTTTATAAAAAAAAATATTAAGTTGGAAGGCAATTATCAATTCAATGTATTTTTTTTTAGAAGTTTTTCATGTCATTGTAATTTTAAATCAATATATATGTATTTTTTTTTTTTTTGTTTTAATTAAATATAGTTTTAGCTTTACCAAAATTTTTTTTTTTTTTTTTAAATATGGTACCCTTTTGTAAATTTTTTCTTATATTTCTTGTGTTTTCGATTTTCAACAAATTAATCGATTACTTTCAACACTCAACGAAACATAATTTAAGAATTAAATGATAACTACAAAATATATTTGTTCGATTTTTAAATTTACATTTTTGCTCAGAACGCTTTCTTTAGCACAACAGAAATATTATTAATTAACACAAAAATTTTATTTATTCACATGTCAATAAAATCTAAAGTTTTCTTTTCTTAAATTAATTTTTTAATTTTAAGAGGTTTTTCCTCAACCTTCTATTTCAACGACTACATTTCACCTCCGTTTTAATTTTAAATGTCTTACATTTTAATTTGCTTTAACTTTAACTTTACTTATGACTACATTTTTAATTTTAAGAGGTTTTTCCTCAACCTTCTATTTCAACGACTACATTTGAACTCCTCTATCAAAATTATTTTCTTAACATTAAACCTATCTTCATTAATTCCATTCATCATAAGATAAAAACCTGTTTCCAAAAAAAAAAAAATACGCAACCATTCTTTGAGAACATTCACACTCATTCATAATACTCTCTAGCATTGAAAACACGCTCACTCATGTATGACGACGAGAGTACGTGAAATCAATACAAGAACAAAAAAAAGTGGTTTGACCAGACTGATTGCAAAGTTTATGATTGAGTCAATGGACATAAAACAATAAAACAGGCAGTTGGTAACAAAAAAACCCAACATCAAGTGTTTTATTAAGGGATACTGAAAACACAAAACAAACATTTAAACAAATCACATACAGACGAAACGGTTTTTTTTTTCAAAAATTTTACATGGCAAAATACATAAATAACGTTTCGATTTAATGTGACTTGTATGTGCTGTTAAGTACAGTCATCACCAAAAATAAACGGCCGTCACAAACCGTTACAGGTACATCTTCAGCAGCTGTTTGTTACATTTGCAAAGCGAAACCCACTGAAATGAATAATCTTAAATTAGTTTCAAGCAAAGCTATTGATGGTGAAGCAATCAAAATGGGCGTTTCCTCCTTACATGCTTGCATAAAATTTATGGAGTGCATAACTCATATTGCCTACAACAAACCATTTGAAAGATGGTCGGCGCTCAAGGACGAACACAAAAGTCTAAAACTGGAAAATAAACTTCGAATTCAGAAGGCCTTAAAGGAACTGATGGGTATACGAATGGATGCAGCTCAACAAGGAACTGGGTCTACTAACGATGGAGATACGTCCAGGCGTTCCGTTTCTAGCCCCGCACTTGTTGCCGATGTGACTGGTGTAGAGGAGCAAATAATTGATCGATTTCGCATTATACTACAAATAATAACTAGTGGGAAAAAAGTTAATTCCTTGAAGTTCAAGAATTTTGGTCAAGATACAGCAACACTTTTTGTTGAAAAATATAGTTGGTATTATATGCCAGTAACAGTACACAAAATACTGATACACGGAAAGGATATCATGGATGCGGCAATACTTCCTATTGGCATGCTTTCTGAAGAAGCCGAAGAAGCCAGAAATAAAGATTATATAAATTATAGATTAAGGTTCTCCAGAAAGTGTGATAGAGTTGCAACAAATACAGATGTTTTTCATCGACTTCTAGTATCGTCAGATCCTTTAATAAGTAGCATTAGATGTCAATCCCGTAAACAGGTTCTGGAATTTGATGATATAGCTACAGAAATGATAGATGATGAATAAAAGTCTATATTTGAATGTATGTATTGAAATTTATTTATAAAATAATTATTTTTGGTAAAGAAACAAAAAGTTGTGGGAAAAAATATAATATGGATTATATGGGCGGTGAGTGGTGGGCGTTAATTGAGGTAATAAAAGCTCTGTGCCAAATTTCAAAAACTTTGGGCCAAAAATAAGTTTTGGGTTCTATGGGCGGTGGGTAGTGGGCGTGGTCAATTTTGATGAAATTTTATTTTATTCTTAATTGAGGTAACCAAAGGCTCAGAGCCAAATTTCAAAAATTTTGGGCCAAAAATAAATTTTGGGTTCTATGGGCGGTGGGTAGTGGGCGTGGCCAATTTTGATGAAACTTTATATTTTTCCTAATTGAGCTAACCAAAGGCTCAGAGCAAAATTTGAACATTCTACGAGCACTCCTTATATTTTTTGCCAAACATTGTATGAACAAATCCCACTGTGCGTGGTGTTGTAATGTTTTTTTTTTTTTGGTTTTGAACGAATAAAAATTAGTTCGGTTTTATTTTTCCCTATTTTTTCTGGGAAAGTTTGTGCTAGAGGATGACTTTTTATATAACATACATTTTATGAAGTAATACTGCAGAGCTGTAAAAGTATAATTTGATTGAGAAAATATACCGCTGTGAATATTGCAAATTTTGATTATTTCAACTCAAAGATTACAGTTTGCTTAAACTAAAATATAGCTAAAACTTTAGAATTTTGAACCAGAGCTTTAAAAAGATAATTTTTTGGAAAATTGAGAAAGAAAATTAGTTAATAAATTCCATATTGTGAAGCTTTTTAGAAGAAAGAAAACCGAGAGCTTCGAAACTTTTCTGGAAATTTACATTATCTTTTGATTTGAAAAAAGAATCTGTGACAGAGCTATAGGAGAGTAAATTCTATACACAAATTTAAATTTGGATTTTCCGGATTCCAGAGGAATGTGTTGTGTTTATTTTGATAGGCAAGGATATGCCTCTTATTATTTTTAATTTTTTATGAAATTAAATTTATGAAATTATTTAAGCGCGTTGGCGGCTAGTTTCTACCTTAAAATTGAAGTAAGAACAGTATTTTATTTTGAATTTTATACTCTTGAACAGAGTAACCGACTTAGGTGGCCGAATCGAAAATTTGCGATAACGATTTGAAAGTTTCTTTTAAAGATCGCATGTATTAACCTTTAAAACTTCATTTGGGGAGTTAAAATTTTTGGTACTTGAGATTTTCGACAATTTAATTTTGGTTTGTGGTATTAAGTCGTAATATCACATGTATTTTAAACAATTTTTTTTTTAAATCTTCCAGTAAAAAAATTCCTGTTTTGATAGAGTTTTTACTTTTGATATGCGTTCTTTCATTGGAAAGTTATTAAAATTTTAGAGGACTGCAAAATTTTCCTTGATTTTGAAAAGGAATACGATGAGTCCTCTCAAGAGGATCGTATATTTTTTTGTATCGAAGTACAAAGAGAGGAGTTCAAATCTCTATGGGAAAAAGTTGAGCTCTCTTATGAAGAATTTGCAACGAATAGTGTTGACGAGGATGCAGATTCAGACTGCGAAGCGGCGACAGAACTTTTTAAGAATTGTCGCTTAGGTTATATTTCGCTTGCGGCACTAATGGACAAACTTTCACAATCATTTGTGAACAAATCGGCAATGTCTTCAACTCAAGCCGTGGCCAACTGTGGTGGGGATACTATGAGAATTGAGAGCCGATTTAGAAATCACTAAATGAAGTTGCCACCTTGAACTATGTAGGTTTTTCATGGCGATTACCAATCTTGGCCATCTCTTCGTGATATGTTCACGGCAGTTTATATAAACGGTGCCGATTTATCCTCCGTTGAACAATTATTTTATTTACGACAATTCACTCGGGGTGAGGCGTTAGAAATCGTGAAAAAAAACCCATTCTCACTAGCCAAGGGTTTTTAGGTGCGTGGGAAAATTTGAGAGATAAGTATGATAATAAGATTATTTTGGTGAACGCGCAATTAAAGGTTTTGTTTAATCTCGTACCCGTAAAATCAAAATCGGCAACTGAGACAAAAAGGTTGCTACGCGATATTAATAATTCAATATCAGCACTTCGGCTGCATGAAATTGATATCCTAACTTGGGACCCAATTTTTGTGAACCTTTGCTCAACGAAATTGCCAGTCCTTACCTTATCTTTATGGGAACAGAAAGTGATGAATAAGACTGGAGTTCCACAATGGACAGATTTGGATGATTTTTTCACATCCAGGTTTCAATCATTGGAAACCATTTCAGACATTCGAAGTCTGGAAGAAACGTAGTCTGCCGTAAATCCTAATTTTGAAAATGTTGCCAATTCGGTAAGATGAGTCAGAGCGTATCCAAGCAAAGGGGCGAAGAAATCTTGAGTCTATTGCTTGAAAGAGCATCTCTTGAAAAGTTGCCCCAAATTTTTGAAAATGGGTCCTAGTGAAAGATTTTTTTGGTGAAAGCGAATAACCTCTCTATCAAGTGTTTAGGCGACGGTCTCCGGGTAAACGCTTGCCGTAGTAATTTTAGTTGTTCGACGTACCGTCTTAAGCACCACTCATTATTGCATAGGAAAGTGCCTCGATCTTCCCCAGCTGATAGTTATGCGGATGAACCGAGCACTAGCCAGGCGGTTATGGAAACTACAACCATTCAAAACAGTTTTGCTACGGCATCGGGGCAGATACTTTTAGGGACAGCTGTTGTTCATATTGCTCATCGCGGTGAAGTGTTGAGGGCATGGGCACTTATTTATTCGGGTTCGCAGGCAACGCTTATCTCAAAGAAGTTGCAGAAAAGCCTTAATTTGCCGGTCGGGAGTGTCAAAAGTATCTGGGCTAAATAATGCTATCACTAGCTCGGTGCAAAGGCAATGCATTTTAACTTTAAGTTCTCCTTTAAATTGTCAATTTGAAGTGGAGATAACCTGCCGATGAATGAATGGCAATAAGGCCGAGTTTAAAAATTGCACAAATGCAAAGATAGTCACGCAAGAATTGTAGAGTTAAGAACAGAGCGTGGCTTAGTTGCAAGACCAGTCGTGAAGCTTGTAGCTCTTCCGACGTATTAGGGTCTATTATATCTACTTATTATTTGTATATAGTATCATGGTCTCCCCAGAGAAGTATGCTGAAGACCATCGTACTACTGCTAAAATTGTGTGCAGAGAGTGTCTGAATGACCACCCCTTGCGCTTTTGCAAGAAGCTTCTCCAGGTCGATTACAAAGAACGGATGAAACTCGTTTCAATTTATTAGTGTTGTGCAGGATGCCTAAGCCACGACCATACCTGGCGTCTTGTGAAAGTACGGGAAGTGTAAACGCTGTGGTGACATGCACCACACATATTGCTTCATAAACTTGGATCAAGACCACGTTCGTTCGCCCGCAAAGATAGCAATAAAATAAAGCGTTTGAAAGGAGAACCTAGTTCGTCGCCTCGCCCAAAGAGTAGAGGACCTAGTTCGTCCCAAAACTCAGCCAGGGGACCTCGTTCGTCTAATGGTCAGGAAAGTGCGAGATCTAGTTAATCTAATGCGTTAGTTCCGAGTCATTCGAGGACTATAGGTATCCTGCACAGAAGAGAAATCGTGGAAGTGGACCAAAAAATGTAATATATTTACCAGTGTACCAAATTAGGATTGTCTCTGGGGAGAAATATATTTCTGAGCGAGCGGTGATTGATCCGAGCGCAGACTGTTCTATATTGTCAGCAGAAGTTACTCACCCTCTTGGTACGAAGACCGTTCGTGTCGGCAACAAAGAAAGGTGTTTAGTCAGCATTCGGGGAAACCATGGGATGTGTTCAACAGTTGAGACGTATGCAGAAGTACGGCGACCATATAATGTGCTTACACATCAGAAGTCTGGCGATGCAAGAATTATGGATGAATTTCCCGGACTGCAGTTAGCTGACCCTCAGTGCCACGTAGAGGCTTCGGCACACATAACGTTAGGTGGTGATATATATCCCCGTATTATCCGAAATGGGGTTATGGGTGGTTCTTTTGGTAAACCGTTAGACCAATTTACCATCTTCGAATATATTATTTCGGAGTCATGTGCCCAATAATTTTGTACGAGTATTTATTGGATATTTGTTTTTTTGGCTATATTTTAGTTTCTTAGTTATTTTTATGGCGTGGCTATGATGAAGATTTTTAGCTCAAGTCCATGTAACAATTATTGTTATGATTTTTGTTGTTATTTTTCTTTTATATTTGAATTAATTCTACCTTATAATAATAAATGGATTTTCCCAATCTTGAATTCCAGGGAAATTTCCTTTTTTTTCTTTTCCGTTGATTGATTTCTTAGGCGGACTGCAAAACACCACAATCAATCAATCATATCCTTAACTTTTTTCAAAAATATTACCACGAGGGAATATTCAATTCAACAACACCCAGTTCATTGATTAAAAATAGTATTCACCATAATATTTCCAAGATCTACCTGTTTGTTAAAAATTGTAATTTAATAAATATAATATAATTACTATTGTATATTATGTAATATCATTTATTGTATTATATAATTCTCATAAAATGAAAAAGTAAAAAACATAGTTTGTATCATAATATAAGCCTAATTAAACTCTTTCTAGAATTAATGTGATTTTCACAAATTAATTTCCACATTTTTTTATTTCAATCCAAGATTCAGTTCTTTGGAAATAGTAATCCAATTTGTATTTCTGATAAAAATGTTAGAACTTTTAGGTACTATTGCGATGAGACAAGCTAATTAAAGGAATTTTGACATACAAGGAAGTATCCAGGAAGAAAACCTGAAAGTGGGATATCTTATAGAGGAACGAATAGTAAAGGACGGAAAGTTTTTTACCTATCCAATCTTAGGGACAAACCAGTAAGAGTGTTAAATATTGCTGTGCCGACCGCCAGACCGACGCATGTACGGACATTATATGGACTCGAGTTGTTATAGGGATTAAGAATGCAAATACTTTATGGGGTCGCAATTTATTGTCCAATGCGTTAAAACAGAATTCCAATAGTCACAATAAGGAATAATACTTTTCAATGTCTTCAGAGCTAAAAATGTGCTTTTTTTAAAAAGTACTTTAAAAGAATTTACTTTAAAAAAAATTTATTAAAAAAAAAATCATGTGAGTCCGATCACAAGGGAGATGTGTAAACATCTAATAAAGAAAACATCAACATCATATTTTCCAGTGCATAAAAAATAAGTCGATTATGCTGTTTTCTGAAATTCAATTGATGTTTTCTGAAATGCAATTGATGTTTTCTGAAATTCAATTGATGTTTTCTGAAATACAATTAATGTTTTCCGCAATTCAAATTATGCTTTTTGAAATTCTATTGATGTTTTCTGAAATACAATTAATGTTTTCAGCAATTCAAATTATGCTTTTTGAAATTCAATTGATGTTTTCTGAAATTCTATTTATGTTTTCTGAAATTCAAATGATGTTTTCTGAAATATTTACAATTGATGTTTTCTGAAATTCTACTGATGTTTTCTGAAATTCAATTGATGTTTTCTAAAACTCGAATGATGTTTTCTGAAATTATATTGATGTTTTCTGAAATTCTTTTTATGTTTTCTGAAATTCAAATGATGTTTTCTGAAACGCGAAAGATGTTTTCTGAAATTATATTGATGTTTTCTGAAATTCTATATATGTTTTCTGAAATTCAATTGATGTTTTCTGAAATACAATTGATGTTTTCTGAAATACAATTGATGTTTTCTGAAATTCTATTAATGTTTTCTGAAATTCTATTTATGTTTTCTGAAATTCAAATGATGTTTTCTGAAATACAATTGATGTTTTCTGAAATACAATTGATGTTTTCTGAAATTCTATTGATCTCTTCTGAAATTCAATTGATGTTTTCTGAAACTCGAATGATGTTTTCTGAAATTATATTGATGTTTTCTGAAATTCTATTTATGTTTTCTGACATTCAAATGATGTTTTCTGAAACTCGAATGATGTTTTCTGAAATTATATTGATGTTTTCTGAAATTCTATTGATGTTTTCTGAAATTCTATTTATGTTTTCTGAAATTCAAATGATGTTTTCTGAAATTATGTTGATGGTTTCTGAAATACAATTAATGTTTTCTGAAATTATATTTATGTTTTCTGAAATTCAAATGATGTTTTCTGAAATACAATTGATTTTTTCTGAAATACAATTGATGTTTTCTGAAATTATATTGATGTTTTCTGAAATTCAGTTTATGTTTTCTGAAATTTTATTGATGTTTTCTGAAATACAGTTTATGTTCTCTGAAATTCTATTTATGTTTTCTGAAATACAATTGATGTTTTCTGAAATTATATTGATGGTTTCTGAAATACAATTAATGTTTTCTGAAATTATATTGATGTTTTCTGAAATTCTATTTATGTTTTCTGAAATTCAAATGATGTTTTCTGAAATTATATTGATGGTTTCTGAAATACAATTGATGTTTTCTGAAATTATATTGATGTTTTCTGAAATTCTATTTATGTTTTCTGAAATTGAAATGATGTTTTCTGAAATTAGATTGATGTTTTCTGATATGCAATTGATGTTTTCTGAAATTCTATTGATGCTTTCTGAAATTCAATTGATGTTTTCTGAAACTCGAATGATGTTTTCTGAAATTATATTGATGTTTTCTGAAATTCTATTTATGTTCTCTGAAATTCAAATGATGTTTTCTGAATTTCTATTGATGTTTTCTGAAATTCAAATGATGTTTTCTGAAATTATATTGATGGTTTCTGAAATACAATTGATGTTTTCTGAAATTCTATTGATGCTTTCTGAAATTCAATTGATGTTTTATGAAATTCAAATGATGTTTTCTGAAATTATATTGATGGTTTCTGAAATACAATTGATGTTTTCTGAAATTATATTGATGTTTTCTGAAATTCTATTTATGTTTTCTGAAATTCAAATGATGTTTTCTGAAATTAGATTGATGTTTTCTGAAATTCTATTTATGTTCTCTGAAATTCAAATGATGTTTTCTGAATTTCTATTGATGTTTTCTGAAATTCAAATGATGTTTTCTGAAATTATATTGATGGTTTCTGAAATACAATTGATGTTTTCTGAAATTCTATTGATGCTTTCTGAAATTCAATTGATGTTTTATGAAATTCAAATGATGTTTTCTGAATTTCTATTGATGTTTTCTGAAATTCAAATGATGTTTTCTGAAATTATATTGATGGTTTCTGATATGCAATTGATGTTTTCTGAAATTCTATTGATGCTTTCTGAACTTCAATTGATGTTTTCTGAAACTCGAATGATGTTTTCTGAAATTATATTGATGTTTTCTGAAATTCTATTTATGTTCTCTGAAATTCAAATGATGTTTTCTGAAATTATATTGATGTTTTCTGAAATTCTATTGATGTTTTCTGAAATTCAAATGATGTTTTCTGAAAGTATATTGATGGTTTCTGAAATACAATTGATGTTTTCTGAAATTCTATTGATGCTTTCTGAAATTCAATTGATGTTTTCTGAAACTCGAATGATGTTTTCTGAAATTATATTGAATTTTTCTGAAATTCTATTTATGTTTTTTGAAATTCAACTGATGTTTTCTGAACTTATATTGATGGTTTCTGAAATACAATTGATGTTTTCTGAAATTCTATTGATGTTTTCTAAAATTCAATTGATGTTTTCTGAAACTCGAATGATGTTTTCTGAAATTATATTGATGTTTTCTGAAATTCTATTTATGTTTTCTGAAATTCAAGTGATGTTTTCTGAAATCCTATTGATGTTTTCTGAAATTCAATTGATGTTTTCTGAAACTCGAATGATGTTTTCTGAAATTATATTGATGTTTTCTGAAATTCTATTTATGTTTTCTGAAATTCAAATGATGTTTTCTGAAATTATATTGATGGTTTCTGAAATACAATTGATGTTTTCTGAAATTATATATATGTTTTCTGAAATTCAAATGATGTTTTCTGAAATACAATTGATGTTTTCTGAAATACAATTGATGTTTTCTGAAATTATATTGATGTTTTCTGCAATTCAATTGATGTTTTCTGAAATTTTATTGATGTTTTCTGAAATACAGTTTATGTTCTCTGAAATTCTATTTATGTTTTCTGAAATACAATTTATGTTTTCTGAAATTTTATTGATGGTTTCTGAAATACAAATGATGTTTTCTGAAATCATATTGATGTTTTCTGAAATTCTATTTATGTTTTCTGAAATTCAAATGATGTTTTCTGAAATTATATTGATGGTTTCTGAAATACAATTGATGTTTTCTGAAATTATATTGATGTTTTCTGAAATTCTATTTATGTTTTCTTAAATTCAAATGATGTTTTCTGAAATTATATTGATGGTTTCTGAAATACAATTGATGTTTTCTGAAATTCTATGGATGCTTTCTGAAATTCAATTGATGTTTTCTGAAACTCGAATGAAGTTTTCTGAAATTATATTGATGTTTTCTGAAATTCTATTTATGTTTTCTGAAATTCAAATGATGTTTTCTGAAATTTTAGTGATGGTTTCTGGAATACAATTGATGTTTTCTGAAATTATATTGATGTTTTCTGAAATTCTATTTATGTTTTCTGAAATTTAAATGATGTTTTCTGAAATTATATTGATGGTTTCTGATATACAATTGATGTTTTCTGAAATTCTATTGATGCTTTCTGAAATTCAATTGATGTTTTCTGAAACTCGAATGATGTTTTCTGAAATTATATTGATGTTTTCTGAAATTCTATTTATGTTTTCTGAAATTCAAATGATGTTTTCTGAAATTATATTGATGTTTTCTGAAATTCTTTTTATGTTTTCTGAAATTCAAATGATGTTTTCTGAAATTATATTGATGTTTTCTGAAATTCTATTTATGTTTTCTGAAATTCAAATGATGTTTTCTGAAATTATATTGATGGTTTCTGAAATACAATTGATGTTTTCTGAAATACAATTGATGTTTTTTGAAGACAATTGGAAAATGTTTAGAAAAGAACATATCATAATTTTTTCACAAATACAATCAGATAAAGTCACACCGATTTACACTTCAGCTCACACCGATGTGTTACGCTGTTTTTGCGATTGTATTGTGAAATAGAAATTTACCCCCCTGCGCGTATAGATGTCTACACATCAAAAAAGTTATTTTATATAAAAGATCCTTGTTTGAGAAAAGGTAACTTTCTAAGAAAATTTAATGTAAGAATTTTTACAATTATATATTCTTCCTTTATTTACATATTTTAACAAATTTGATATATACATATGAGATCTTATCTTTACATATAGATATTGCAACAAATAATATATAGGATCCAAAGATATTAAATAGTTTTTATTTTATTTTTTAATGATTTTTAAAGGAAAATGGGAGAAAAAACCCTTTATATGATTGAATAAATTCAACTACTATCTGACAAATTTTATGTGCTTATAGAAGGTTTATTAGGAATAATAGACCCCTATAAGCATTCAATTTTCAATTTGGTGATTTTTCTTTAATTTTACGTTATTTCTCTACATTCTCTTATCAGTGGGTAAGGGGAATTTTCAATTTTGGCAAACTAATTGATATTAATCCTTGTTAAGAAATCGATAATTTTTTCACAACCTGCTTCTTCATGAAGAAGATTTGTAGGATACCTCGAGGACTTTTTATTTATCATTTTAAGACATTTGTTTTGTATAATTTGTAAGCGTTTTAGGTGCCAGCTGGTAGCGTCACTCCAAATAGGACACGTGTATGTTAATATTGGTCTTATAACACTTTTGAAGGGTTGATTTTTGTTTCTGGGGCTTAGAAATTACCTTCTATTTAGTAGTGGTCATAATGCTTTAAATGATTTTATTATTTTTTTTGCACGAAGCCATAATATGTTGTTTAAAAGTAAGCTTTTTATCCAAGACAACTCTGAGATATTTGACATCGTTAAGTTCATATATGGCATTATTTCCAATAAGAAGATAACGTCTTGGCAGTCTTTTGGGAGATTTGTTGAATGGAAAAATTATTTCTTGGGTCTTGATTGGATTAATTTTGATTTTCTATTTGTGAAAATATTTACTGCAATTTACAAGTCTCTTTTCCACTTATAAGTGTGTTCGAAGAAGTTAACACAGTATCATCTGCGTAATAAGCAATTTTTATATACTTCGGGACTTTAAAATCGGATGTATATATCTAGTAAAGCAATGGCGACAAGACTGATCCTTGAGATAATGGCTTTTGGAGATGATGTTTCATTATTAATCACAACTTTAAAGCTTCTGCTGTGAATGAAATCTGAAATAAGTTTGCATAAATATTTTGGTATATTTGCATTAAGAAGTTTAAACACTAGGCCATTATGCCAAACGGTGTCAAACGCTTTTTCAATATCTAAAAATATTATACCCGTTGAACGTTTATTGTTTTAATTGGTGATTATTTGATCTTTAATTCTGTTTATTTGATCTTTAATTCGGAGTAGTGCTATGCCCTTTTTTAAATCTAAATTGTTCTTTAGCAGCTATAGACAACTAGTCGTTATAAATTCACTAAGACGAGAATGTAGTATTTTTTCAAATGTTTTACCTAAGTTACTTAATAGACCAATAGGTCTGTAGCTGTTTGGGTTATTTTTTGGCTTACTAGGTTTGTTTATGTCTATAACCTTAGAATTTTTGAAATGGTTTGGGAAATAGTTGAGTTTGATGCAGCTGCTTAATATTATAACCAGTAATTTGAGAGCTTTGAATGGTAGTTTCTTTAAGAGCAGGTTCGGAACATTGTCAAAACCAGGGGATTTTGAGGGTTTTATTTATGAGACAATATTCATTACTTCTTCAAGAGATGTATAAATAGCTGATTCAGAACTAGGATTTTCCTTCTTAAAATTATTTACCATTGCAGTTATTAATGTATCCGCTGAGTAGTTGTAGTTCGAGGTGAGATTATTTGCTTGGACAAATGTATTTGTCAGGATTTCAGCCTTGCCCTTATCAGATGTTATTTTTGTATTTCCAATTTTAAAGTGAGAGATTTGATATTGTCCTTTTCCTCGCAAGTTCCTACTTATTTTTCAGAATGATTTATTACCTGGTTTTAAATTAGATTACAAATGCGACCATTTCTTATTGCGCTCCGAATTAATACTTTTATCAATCATGTTACTTAGATTATAAAAAGTTTATTCGGCTATATTTGAAGATCGTTGGCTTTTTCTTTTAAAGCTTCTTAGTTTAATATATTTCGCAGTGCTTTCTGGTAATGTGTAATTATTTTGTTGACTTAGTTTAGGTGTAGACACATCCCTTGCTTCGAAAACTATGTTTATAAATTTTTGGATTTCCTGATCAATTACTAGCTTGGTATTGTATATATCCGAATATAACGTGATTTTATTGTCTAAAAAATTAATAAAAATGTTCCATTTGGTTACACTATAATCATTATAATTGAGGTCAACCTGCGAGGTCATTGATCTTTTAAGTGTACATATAATTGGGCGATGGTCTGATGGTATTTCGTAATCCATTGTTTTTACGTCTATATTTAAAGCAGAATTGCTTAAGATAATATCGACTGTGGATCCTTCGCGATTGTGTTTATGGGGAATAAGGTTGGACTATTAGGATAGTGAATGAAAAAATTGCTTGAGTGCTGTATATTGTTGAGTGCGATTCCTGCAATATTATTTTAACGGCAATTCCAAGAACAATGTTTGGCATTTATGTCATGGGTATATATTGGTGAATATAACGAAGATACAACAATAGGTCTATTATTTATAATAACTTCAATTGAGATGTTTTCGGTTGATGAGGTGTTTGATATAAACAGGCTTTTATGTGCGACAGATTTAGGAATTAACAGAGCTCCTCTTCTCCCCTTGCATCTGTTCTGTCGCTTCTATGATTTTCTGAAAAAAATGTTTCATTCAAAGACGCTATTTTAATATTTTCTCGTTCAATTAGTATCTCAAATTGTTTTAATTTAGAAAAGTTTGAAATGTCATTAGCATTCCAGTTAATTCATTTAAATAAGTATAATCCATGGGCGAATTTCACCACTGACATTACAACTTTGATTTGTTGTACTTTTGAAGTGCACCTATGCAAATCATCCATAGCTGTAGTGAAAATATCAAAAAGCTCATCGATGTTAAATAAATCCTTGCTTGTTCCCAGCTGATTAGGATATGTGGCTTTGCTGTTATTATTGATATTATTGTTACAATTAGTGTTGTTGTTTCTTAAATTAGGGAAATCTTCTACCTTTGATTGAATAGAGATATTTTATTGTTTTCTGCTGCTATTCTGACTTTTAAAAGTTACTTTTGTTATAGTTTCCAAATAGAGAGAACGTAACGGACAGTTGATGTCGTTGGCAGAGTGATCAGCTCTCTCTTTTCCAAGTTTTTTTTTCAATTGAAGCATGTAAAAACAGTTGGTCTTTTTTCATTTGGGTTAAACGGACACATACTTATATGATGTTTCATTTAATTAAAAAAAAAATTATAATTGAATTTTAGATTTCTCTTGGGACGTCTGAAAATTTATAAACGATTTTAATAATTATAATTCCAATTCAACAATTTATAATTCCAACAAGATGGAATTCATGTCATAAATCAAACCAAGCTTACAAGCACTACATACCTTGGGCTTCAGTAAGTTGCTACTATTCTCATTTACGCGTTAACTCGTGCTAATTGGAGATGGATCTATAGTTTCTTTAAACTGGCCAAATAATGCTTCATTGCAGCTATATAAGTCGGATGGAGTAACAAAATAATAACCAAAAAACATCTCTCAATTTTGTTGTTAAATTATTGCCATATTTGGAAAACATATAGAATTAATTTTTTTTTTATATATTAAAAGGGTGTTTTCACTATTAGATTTTGTGGTAACATAAAATAACACAATACAATGCAAAATCTAACCCAGTGATGCCAATTTTTGATTTTAAGTTAAATTATGATATAATATATACTTTCATTTATTGACTCCTAGGAACTATTATCGAACTTAAATTTTTTGGGTTTTACTTTGCATACCATGAAGACAAATTTTGAAGTCATCATGAACACGGGTTCAAATTAGGGATGCCAAACGCAAAAAACCAAACGTGCCAAAAATTGAAAAAAAAAAAATAATTTGTTGTCTTTATTTTCTGAAAAACTTAAAAAAAAAATTCAAAAAACTCAAAATAAGAGGCTATTTTCTCTAATACTCGTATATAGATCATTAATTTTAATTTAAATTATAATAACTTAATTATAAATAAATTAAATAATACCACCAGATTATTGTACTTCTACTCGAGATGTCTAAACTCGGAAATTCGTTACATCAATGAGATAATCTCATCATAATATATTTGTAAGACAGCAAATCCTGGTTACGGTTGTGACACAAAGTACACCTTTACCGGGTGATTGCAGCTATCCTGTCTTATGAAAACATTATAAAAAATTTTTGGGGTTTAGCACTCACCTAAAGGTACAATTATGGAACCTTCACTTATTCAATTTACTATTGTACTTACTGCAAAAAATTAATTTGCTGTTGTTACGGTTGTGACACAATTGGTGACACATATTTTTTCCCTTGATGATCATTTCACGTTTTGTGCCCCCTTGAGCAAAATACAGAAATGAAAATAATGTAAACTAGAGTTCTATTCAAAAATTTTTCTCTCTTGGTCCCTTAGAAAAAAGATATTAAAAAGTTGTTACGGTTGTGACAGGTGCGTTACGGTGTGACATAGTACAGAAATAAATAGAAATTCAGCCTTTGTCATAGAGTTTATATAACCCACAAGTGAGAAACTCTCAAGGAAGAAAAAACAAATGAATTGGAATTAGTTTTATTACAAACAATTTCCATTACAACGAAAATTTCGTTATTATGAAACATTTTAGCGGTCCCTTGGAGTTATTTGTAACTATATAACTATTAAAATACTGATATTACAATGTTATGAATACACTAAATTTAAAAACTTGTTATCTTTGAAATACAATTTCCCCCGAACTTCTTTAGGAATAGGCAAATAATCTTTAATCTGTTCTATTCCAACATCAGTGTCAAAGTATATCATTAGTAGGTTAAACAAAATGCGGCAACTTTCCCTCCTTTTTTCTTAAGTACTGAATGCAAATTTTGCCATCCTTCACGTCATTATAGTACCCAAGATAATATAATGGTTTGTTTAAATCTGCTACCTTATTATCTGCTGACATATTTATATTGAATGACTACATATTTCTTAACCTATTCGATTCCACTGTACTCGCTTGAGTACAAAAACGTCAATTTTGTGATGCTATATCTCTCAGTGCCCATCTGTTTCAATTTCACTTCGTCCGTCTGCTATTCTGCACTCATCGCCCTTTAACACTTACCGATCATCTTAACCTTTCTTTGTACGATCCCATATATATTGTTGAATTAAGAAATTCAGTCAATTCAATAATAAATGTGTGTTCTTACATTGTGTATGAGTGTTATTTATACATCGTGTGATTGAATTGCAGTGTGTATGATTGTTGTTTTTACACGTGTGTGGAAACTAAATTTTACCCTATATTTATAGTGTGTAAATAACAGCAACAAAACTGGCATGCTACAACCGAAACATTTTGTGTCACAACCGTAACACGATGTATGTGACAACCGTAACACTAATTAAATATAGTTATAACTGGGCAAAATAGCATTTTTGTTTATATTATGTTTGCACACATGGCCAGTATTACTTTTGATATATTACACGTGTTACAAAACAATAATGAGTACAGAATCCGTTTTATTATAACTGAAAGGATACTTTTTGTTACGGTTGTTACATGCTAATTAGCTTTTCTAAAAAGAATATTATTTACCTTTAAACTTGAGGCTTTGCAATTCCTTTGATAAAAAACACACCACTGAAGTCTCTACCAACTTAGAACATCAAGTCAGCCATTTTGGACTCCATCACTTGGAGAAAAATATGTTACCAGATTGCAAATAATATGATAATTTAAAAATGTTGAGAACAATCATCACAGATATGGCTATAGTAGTACCATTTCTTAAAATAAAATTAAAAATATTTAAAATGTAGCCGTCTTTCGTAGTAAGTTCGTAAAACTTTATGCCGTACCCAGCCCGCTTTCCTTTGTTATATTGTTTTAAGGATAATCTTCCTCTAAAGAGCATTAGAGACTCATCTAAAGACAAGTCTTTACCAGGTGTAAAGGTGTTTTCGAAGTTTTTTAAAACCAATTGAAGTAGTGGCATTATTGTTTCCAGCTTTCCTGAGTGAAGATAGCCATATGACGCATGGCAACTGAAGCATCTCAGAATTTGCTGGAAACGTCTTCCAGGCATTACAGAGCCATATATTGGTTGATAATACAACATATTCTTTGAAAACATATGCTTTATGAATGGTTTTTTGTTCTGACCTTGCAGTAAGCATAAGCCCAGAAATTTAAGAATCATCTTTTGACGTTTCAGGGAAAATTATTTTAGGTCGCTTCCTTGTCGATCGTTTGGGGTCATTATGCCCCAAATTTTTTGCATAAGCATTACTCGAAGAAACCAATAATTTAATCATGTCTTCATGAAAAATTTTTGAAATATCATTAGTGGAGATGAGTCACTATTTATTTCGCCACGGATACCCCAAGCTTCATTGAATGTAAAAGATGGTATTGGCTTTATATTCTCGTGCCAAATTTCATCACACTCAGTATAACACTCATGATTACTTCCAATATCGGAAGTACATGCACCATCTTCCTCCTGACTTAAATCTCCCTGAGTAGATTCATCGAATTCACTACCAACATCGCTATCATCATCACAACTTGAATATCCTGCGAATTCTCTTCCATCTGATGATTTTTCGTCTTCTGAACTTGCTAATATTTCATCGACCATTTTTTGCAAATTTTTGCTATTTGCCATATTTTATTTAAAAAAAACTTTACGAAACTGCTTTTATATTTTTTAAACGTTAATTAGCTTATAAAACTGATCGCACTCAGAAAATCAATTAATTTTACGTACATGTATTTCTTATTGGAATAACGCGGTAATTCCCGCAATTCGTTTTATTGAAGGCGTTTCTACACAAAAAAGAAATAATTTTACGTTGACTTTAAATGGCATTTGTTCTTCTTGGAATTTGTAAAATTGTTTTTTTTTGTTAGTGCTAGTATTTTAGCACTACAGCAACACTAATTATGTACAATAATAAAAAAAAAAAATCAGTTTTAACGGTTGAAAAATTCGATTTGAAAATTAGCGGGAATTCCCGTCATTAATTTTTTTAAGGACAAGTGAATGACGGCAATTCCCGCAGTTCAGCTGAATGTGTTAAGGCATCATCCGGCAAAGCTGATTTAATAGCTCATGCACAAACTAAAAAACATGCTGCTGCAGAAAATGCTATTGTTTTAAATCAGAAAAAAAGTAGATGATGTTTTTGTTTCAACTAATCAAAATTGTGGTAAAAAACAAGCTGAAATAAGAATGTGTCGCTTTATAGTTGAACATAATACACCTTTTTTAGTCGCAGACCACATGACAAAAACTTGTCAAAGTTCTTTTTCGGATTCAGATTTAGCTAAAAATATGACAATGGGACGGACCAAAGCTACTGCAATTGTAAAAAATATGATTGGTAAGAAACAATTTCTGATTGTTTGTGAATAATTAAAGAACAACGCATTTTCTTTGTGCGTGGACGAGTCTACTGACATTGCTATGTTATGTTTGGTAGTTCGAATTTGTATAGATTTCAAAATACATGATCTTTTTTTGGATTGCTAAATGTTGGTCAGTGTGATGTTATCAGTTTATATAATTTAATAGTTGATCATTTTAAACGAAACAACATTGATTACAAACAAAATATGATTGGATTCGCAGCGGATGGAGCCGCTGTAATGACAGGTAAAACCCATTCAGTAGCAAAACTTTTAAAAAATGATATTCCTGATTTGTTTGCTATAAAATGTATATGTAATTCTTTGACATTATGCTCTCCATATGCCTGTCTTCAATTGCCCTCAGCAGTTGAAACATTGGCTAGGAACATTTTTAACTACCTCTCCAATAGCCCAAAAAGATACAATAAATTTAAAGATATACAAAACTTGTTGGATATAAGACCAAAAAAAATGTTGCACCCTACTCAAACTAGATTGTTGTCCTTGGAATCTGTTGTTATACGGATATTGGAGCTGTATGAGTCCCTAAAAATTTATTTTTCTTTCGCGGCAAATGTGGATAAAATTGATACAGCAAAAACAGTTTTGGAAAATTAAAATTTATTGGTCTTTCTTAAAATATATACTAGGAATTATAAATAACACAGGGCAACACTAATTCTGCGGCATAGGGATTGCTATTCAATTTTGCTACATATGCTGATGAAGACCTAAGTCTATAATTTACTTTTTGTGGATTGACTCTGGTTCTCGCGATAAACCGCTATTTAAAAATTGCAGGAGGCTTCACCACATATTTTAGCATAACTCAAGAACGGTATATCCGATTCGGTTAAATAACAAATATGAAAATCCACAGGTAAGTTACCTCCAAGTTATATCCACACTATTTTTTAATTAGGGCAATAGTTTCATAAAGTTTTTCCGAAAAAAACATTTTTGTGATGTAAAATTTAAATGTTTCTGCTCAAAATTGCTCTTTTTTTAATCTTAGGTTAAAAACATAGATATGTTGCAAATACAACAAGCCATATTTAATTAAAATCGATTAACAAGTTTTGATTTAATTTACAATTTAGTGATGGCATCTCATTTTGATAAAAATTTCTAGATAAAATTCGTTCAATATTACCCAAATTTACTGGATTACTGTAGGTATAAAAGTGTAAAACAGATGACACAAATTGAATCTGAAGTATGGCTAAGCTTTGTTTTAGTAGTCAAACATTTTTTGGGGAATCATAAAGCACCAGACTATGCAGAATTGGTTGCTAAAATGCCTCAAAATTTTCGCACATTAGGAGTTAATGTGAGCTTTAAATTGCATTTTTTGCATAGTCATTTGAACAGATTCCGGTATAATCTTGACGATTACAGTGAGGAACAAAGAGAATGGTTCCACCAGGAAATCGGGATAATGGAAGAAAGATACCAAGGTCGATGGGATCACCACATGCTGGCAGAATACTGTTGGACTTTAATAAGGGATTGTCCGGAGCAAAACCATCACAAAAAAGTTTACAGAAAAAAGTTTTTTGTAATATTTTTTTAATTATTAGATGAACAGGATGTATCTTTTTTGTTTTTTTTTTATCGTTATTATAAAGGATATTAATAAAAATATTTTTTCAATACATATTGATATAATACTATTCAGCGCAATAGTCTTATACAGAATTGAAGAAAGAAATCTAATACATTTAACAAGTTAAAACTTTAATTACAATTTTACATTAATCCAGTAAATTTCGGTAACATTGATTACCATTTTGACATATAGTGGCATGATGTTAACTTTTTCGGCAGTAATGTTTGTTCTTGATGGAAATCCCATACAAAATATCATTTACAAATTTTTTATCAAAATAAGATACCTTCACTAAATTGTAAATTAAATCGAAACTTGTTAATCGATTTTTATTATATATGGCTTGTTTTATTTGCAACTATCTATTTTTTTAACCTAAGATTAAAAAAGAGAAATTTTGAAGGTTTTGATATTTTATGAATTTTAAAACAACAAAAATATTTAAATTAAACATCAAAAATATGTTTTTTTTTTCAAAAACTTTATGAATATTGCCGAAACTATTGCCCCAATAAAAAAAAAACAGTGAAGATATAACTTGGAGGTAATTTAGCTGTGAATTTTTACATTTTTTATTGAACCAAATCGGACTAACCGTTCTTGAGTTATTCCAAAATATATGGTTAAAACTCCTTCATTTTTTAAATAGAGGTTTATCTCGAGAACCACAGTCAATCCAAAAAAAGTTAATGCGTACTGTGTATGTTTAATAAAAGTGTTTACAAAAACCATTAACAAAATAAATGCCGCAGATTTTTTTATTTTTTTTGTTCCGCAGTGTAATATAAACAAAATGATTCAAAGCGAAACAACAGAAATTCATAATTTATATGTTCACATGGAAAGACTATTTAAAACCGTTATTAGTAATTTTTTAAAACATGAATATATAAATTCTGATAAAATATACTTGTTAGATTATTTGAATAAAGAAAATTAATTAGACCATAATCATATTTATTTGGGAATAAGTGCTAAAGAACTTATTGTAAAATCAAAACGTAATCCAAAGGAAATAAACAAAATATATAGCAACTGTGTCAATTTTTATATAGAGCTTTGTAATCAAATTTTATAAAGATTCGACTACGGAAGTAAATTTAAATGTTTAAGAATGATTGATCCTAGTTTTATTTTAAATAAAAAATATGAGTCATTCTATGAAATCCTAAGAGAATTTCCAAATTTTGTAGAAAAAAAACAGGAATTAGATTCAGAATACCGGGAACTTGAGTTTTTAAATTTTTATGCAATTTTTGAAAATATTGAAACAGATTTATTTATTGTTTGGAAAAAAATATCGAATTTAAAACGAGGTACCCATGTATTTCCAATTATAACAAAATTTGTACAGAAAGTAATGGTTTTACCTCACTCTTCAGCGAATGTTGAACGTATTTTTAGTGAAGTGAATCTCAATAAAACAAAATTTCGAAATTCTCTTGGAAAGGATTCTATGGAGGGTATTTTTTATTCAAAAGGTTACCTCAAACAAAATAATTCAAAATGTTATGATACTTTAATTAAACCTGAATTATTAAAAATGATAAATTCCAGTATTTATATGTAAACTGAAGGACTATGTTTTTATAGGATGAATTGTTTTTTTACGTTTTTGTTTTTAATGCTAAGTTGTTAATTTATGTATTTGAATAAAAAGTGCATAAATATTTTTTCAAATCAATTAGACGATTTAAACAAAATAATCGGAAATTTGACGATTTTTTACAAAAGTTATCTGGCCTGAATGTGAGTAATAAGACACTAGATTTTTATGGTTTACCGTCCACGAGTTTTTGGAACTTGCGAATAGCAAAAACTCCTTGATCAGCTAGCTCTTTAATTATCTCATCTTCGGGAATTTCATTTAGATAAGGTGCATATTTAGTACCTTTGGTAAAATTTTAATTTTCATGCAATTTGCATTTAACTTGGGTTAATCTTACTAATTCCTTTTAATTTAAAAATGTATCGGCAGTTTGTTTGTAGTTGAATTAGCAGATAGACTGCGAAGCATGAATAGCTGGATAGCGGTTTGGTTGGATCATTTGTTTCTAAGACAATGTAGTTAGGGTTTGGAGGCTAAAATATCGGAAGTTGAGGGAAGGGAGAAGTATCTTAACTTTTAAGCTTTTTGCGTTTGGGACTAATATAACTGGCTAATGCAGCAAATCTATTGTCCCCACGGTTGGGTGCCCAGATGGCATTTTTTCTTTGACAATATATCACCCGAAGTGGTTTTGTATGGTAGACGCGAAGTAAACAAAGAGAGTACGTTAGTATACAAATATAAACGAAGAAGAAAATAAAGAAAATAAACTCGATACGCATATTGACACTTGTACGTCTGCTTAGATCAGTATTAACCGTCGACTGACAAACTATGTTAACCATAGCCTGTCTAAAAGAATAATAATTTGAATTAATTCCTTAAAAATCATAAGGAATAAAAACTTTAATTCTTAAATGAACAAATTTTAAAAGTTAGGTCCCCTAGGTACTTTATTTGTTTCCAACGCAATATGTAATATGAATCGTGTTGACATATATCAATTCATATTTCTTTATAAATTTTCTGCTTACAGACATGAAAATTTCGGAAAGATTTGTGTATTTTGTGTTAATAAGATATTTTTTAAAATCTACTACAGTTGATAGATTACATTTATTACCATGAAAATCAATGTTATTTTTGTCATTTTTTAATAAAATATTTTTTATTTGCAAGTATATATCTATCTGTCAGTGGTTACGAAATTTATGCATCTCTTTAATTTAACAAGATCAACTAGATTGGATAATGTCATGTACAATGTCATATGTTAGCATTAATGTTCGGTCGTTTAGTTGCATACGGAGCTGGAGCTTCGATAATTGTACATTAGTTAGAATCTGTTTGGTGATTTAACTAGCTGCTGCTTAAACACGGCTACTGTTGGTTGGCTGGTGTATAGTTGAGTTCTTTTCCTAAAATCCACAGATACAAAAAGTGTAGCACTACGACACAACAGCAGACAACACAGCACAGCACAACACTATGACTTTTAATCATGGACAAAAGGAGAAAATACTATATACATATAAAAAAAACTGAACGTGCTGTTTGGCGATTAGGGGGCAATTCGTGTAGCTTGTGTTGTTTGTTAACGAGATAAGCACACAAGAAATCAAAAATAAAAAACCAACAATGCAAACAAACACAAGCACTAAAAGCCTTATCGATTACACCTGAGACCTCAATCAATAAATCGACGACAAGATCAATCGCTCGATATATTAATTTTTTTTTTGTTTCCTTTCAATTTAAGATTGCGCTTGAGATCAACGAGAATAAATTCATGAATGGATAAATATCGTATTTCATTGATAGTATTCTGGAATATAAATATATTTGACCTCAACAATTGACATATTAAATGTTGCTTTATTAACTAATTTTCAAACGGATTCAATAAATATATATTTGAAAAATATGTACTCAATTAAATGAATGTAGTGCTTTTAAATATACATGAATGTATATCCTGCATTTGATACAAAATACGGCAGATAAAATCAAATCAACTAATGTTGGCGAATCCATTTCCATCCATGCCATCAACTCTGCGGCCTCTTTGATAATTGAAATGTCTTTTAGTACTTATATGTATTACAATAGAATTGTATTATCCATCCATTTTAGTTTAAAACTCTTCTATTGTATGATCTTTAATGCTATTAATACTTTGGCGTTAAACAATGATTAAATCGAACAATTTGTAAGCCTATTTAGTACGTTTTATATAATCATTCCGTATAGGGTTTTGGTGTTTTAAGAAAATTGAAGCAGACCGAAGAGAAAACAAAAAGTGCAGAAAGTCACTTTAAATTGTTACGGCTACGGTTTGGCTGATGGTTACATATCAAATTGTCCAAATTGCAATAAGATAAACCGTATAAATAGTCAAGAAAAGCCTGACTTTAATGCAATCCACACAACTATAGTCGGTAGAGATGTTCCAACTGTAGGTATTGGCATCAATGGTATGAATCGTGAAGCATTTTTTGATAAAGCTGCTCGTGCAGGTGTTGCGGATTTTACTTTGTATCAAAATTAAAAGAAAAGAGAAGTTGATTTTCAAAAAGTCTCCGCAGAATTTTTTTGGGTGATGGTATTCCAAGAGAAGAAATTCTTTATTCTACAATCGTCCATAAATTAATAGGAATACGTCTAAAAAGAATTCGACTTATTTGCTTACCCAAAGCACGAGGAAACCGTACTTTGATTGGAATAGACTTCCTCGGAAGGCTGGGATATTCTTAGACATAGGTCAGAGGTATTGGCGTTTTAAAGATGACCCCAATACTCAGTTTGAATTTAAGGTGACTGAAGAAATATTACTAAAATACATACCACTAACGCAAGCCAATATCAAAGAGCATAATCCAATTGATGATTTTTTTAACATGGTTTGGAAATACAAGCACAACTAATAAAGGCCCCTAGAAATATAAATAAAACGTCAACATATGATTATTCGACAGGGGGAGAAAGGGCCCGAACATTCCGTGGAGTGTGCTAGTCGTCTCTTCCTTTCCACTGAAAGGAACTACTCCACGACAAAGCAAGAAGCACTAGCTGTTTTTTGGGTAAAAAAGTTTCGTGCTTATATCGAAGGCTTTGATATAACTATCTGTATTAAAAGACTATCAACCATTGAAATGGCTTTTGAGCTTAATATTACCAACTGGACGGTTCGTTAATAAAAAATATAACGAACAAGATTGTACCACGAAGGGTTGGTCCGTACACAATTATAAGTAGATAGGGGACGTGCTTTACTATAGCTGCAGAAGGTAATCCTAATGTACCACTGGGAACTCATACGACAACAACAACTCAAATAAGCACTATTAATCGTAATCCTTTGATATATATATAAATGCTCAAAGCAACATTATTAATGGTATACGAGTATTCTAGAGGCATCTTCAACATCAGATTTAAATCAACAATCTCCGTCAACAACACAAACTCACACAACCGATTTAAACAATGATGACCAAAAAGGTTAAATAAGCTCCAGCCACATTATCGAGATGATTTCTGAGGCAGAGGGGGAGGCTGCAACAGGCGTCATTATAATATTATTTAAAATATTAAAAAAAACATTATTATTTTTTATAATTATTTGTTCAATAGTAATTTGTTTGACATAATAATTATTACCATGACTGTAACTAAGTTAATTTTTTTCTTTTTCCCTTCAGTTAAATGTCATTCTTTACTTAATAATTTGAATTCAATGTATATTCATTTCTCTCACTCAAAACCTTACTGCTTTCTGTATTTTTTTTTTTTTTTTTGTGCATTTAAAAAATAAAATATCACTCATTCTTTTTCTAATTAATTGAATGCTAAACAACTTAAATAAATATAGAGAAAGCCTTTGTTATACCCTCCACACCTCAGTGGCAGTAGGTATATATAGGTTTGCCATTCCGTTGTAACGCATCTAAAAACTAATTTCCGAACTCATAAAGAATATATATTCCTGATCCTCATCACAGCACGAGTCGTTATAGGGATGTCCGTCTGTCTTCCCATTATTCCCACCAGGCTGGTATTTAAAATGGGTTAAATCGGGCATCATCGTGCTTACATACGAGCAAAAACATGTCTAACAAAACTTAAAACCCAGTGTTTGTTGTAATATTTTAGTGGTTGAACATAATAGTTGTACAAAAACATTCACAGTTCAAATAAAAGCCTAAAAAATGATGCGATCATACCAACAAACACAACTACCATGGGCTATGTTAGTAGTATTGCAACATGTTTTTTTATCGTTATCAGGATATAATAAGAAAGTCGCCAATATGAAAGAAAAAATATGAGCCCTAATGAAAAAGGAAAAATGAAAAATGTAAATTGGAAAATGGAAAATGAAAAATGAAAACTGAAAAATGAAAATTGAAAAATGGAAAATGAAAAATTAAAAATGAAAAATTAAAAATGAAAAATGAAAAATGAAAATGAAAAATGAAAAATTAAAAATAAAAAAGCAAAAATTAAAATTGTAAACTTAAAAATTAAAAATTAAAAATTAAAAATTAAAAATTAGAAATTAAAAATTAAAAATTAAAAATTAAAAATTAAAAATTAAAACATAAAAATTAAATATTAAAAATTATAAATTAAAAATTAAAAATTAAAAACTAAAAATTAAAAATTAAAAACTAAAAATTAAAAATTAAAAATTAAAAATTAAAAATTAAAAACTAAAAATTAAAAATTAAAAATTAAAAATTAAAAATTAAAAATTAAAAATTAAAAATTAAAAATTAAAAATTAAAAATTAAAAATTAAAAATTAAAAATTGAAAATTAAAAATTTAAAATTAAAAATTAAAAATTAAAAATTAAAAATTAAATATTAAAAATTAAAAATTAGAAATTAAAAATTAAAAATTAAAAATAAAAAATTAAAAATTAAAAATTAAAAATTAAAAATTAAAAATTAAAAATTTAAAATTTAAAATTTTAAATTTTAAATTTAAAATTTAAAATTTAAAATTAAAAATTAAAAATTAAAAATTAAAAACTAAAAATTAAAAATTAAAAATTAAAAATTAAAAATTAAAAATTAAAATTAAAAATTAAAAATTAAAAATTAAAGATTAAAAATGAAAAATTAAAAATTAAAAATTAAAAATTAAAAATTGAAAATTAAAAATTAAAAATTAAAAATTAAAAATTAAAAACTAAAAATTAAAAATTAAAAATTAAAAATTAAAAATTAAAAATTAAAAATTAAAATTTAAAAATTAAAAATTAAAAATTAAAAATTAAAAATTAAAAATTAAAAATTAAAAATTAAAAATTAAAAATTAAAAATTAAAAATTAAAAATTAAAAATTAAAAATTAAAAATTAAAAATTAAAAATTAAAAATTAAAAATTAAA
>OY821521.1:128500783-128558986 GCA_963682025.1 Cordilura impudica
TCTGATCGTTGTCATGTCTGCCACGACTGCTTTTTTGGCCCCAATTATTAATAACAATAATACTTTCTCACATTTTATAATGATAAATATGTTGGTCAGGTCCGTCTGCATAATTTTGTATATTTATACCCTATACCCCTATGTGGTTTGTGCTTCTGTTTGTAACAACCAAAAATATTTCACCTACACCCATCTCTAATTATACCGATCGAATCAGAATCACTATCTGATTCGATTTAACGATGTCCGTCCGTCTGTGTGTCCATGTAAAGCTTGTAATCAAACTGCAGGTCGCAAATATGAATATGTTTTGATGAAATTTGGTATATAAGCTTCTATCGGCCATGAGATGAATGCTATTGAAATTGGTGAGAATAGGTCCATGTTCAGACCTAGCCCCCATACAAATGACCCCTCTGAAATCAACATATATTGCCATAAGATCCAAATTATCATACAAATCATAGTCAAATTGGGTTTGTATGTTTATATTACGCCCATTAATCAGTAGTCCAAAAATGATCACTATTGGACAACTCTTAGTCATAGGCTGCTTCCCAATCTTCACTTAAATCTATCAATAAACAAAAATATTCCACTGATTCTTCTAAAATTGTTTTTGTATATATTTTTGCAAAATACAAGAGACTTTATCAAACATGTTAGGATCGGTCCATTTTTGGGGCTAGTCCCCATATAGATATAGCATCCGATATGAACTTTTTCATATCTGCAGCCGAAAAAATTAATAAAAATCCCACTCGAATTTGGTTTATGCTTATTTTCTATATCCAGTTAGTTGGGCCTGAGAGATAGTATCTCTAAACGCATGGTATAGGGTATCGTGTAGTCGGTCTAGACCGACTACAATTTTCTTACTTGTTTTTTATAAAAAAATTAAAAACTTTTACTGCATAATATTGCATTAGAAAGATCACTGAATTAGCCATAATAGAAAAATAGTGAAATTTTTTTGAATAAAATAAGAAATTATAATATATACTGGTCAAAAAAGAAAACAGTTAACTTTAAATAGTATATATTTTAGGGGTTAAGTACCGGCAACTGAATTTAAATTGTAACCGTACCCAACATTGGTTATAATATTCAAGACACAGGTGGAAGATATTAAAGATCCGAATTTAACACTCTGGCTTTTCATTCCATTTTATTTATTTTTTTCTGATTAATTAAACCTGTGCAGATAAATTATAGAAAATTAAAACCGGAATAATTTGTCTTTTCACTAAAAAGTTGATAACGGCACAGGTGAACAGGTGATGCAATAGTATTGTTATTAGAATGATAAAATTTATTTATGGATCTATTTATGTCTTTAAAATTAAAGTTTGGAGTAGTAATCAAAGGACTAATCAAAGCATTTTTTGCGGTAACATCCGCTAATTCATTTCCTGTAATCCCTGAGTGACCAGCGATCCAGACCAAAGTGATATTGGGGGGGTTTATTTATTAATATATTTCTGATAGTTGTGGCATCGTAATTATTATTGTTAGAATTAGAAATTGATTTTAGAGATAATAACGAATCGGTGCAAATTAAGAAATTACCATGTTTGTTGTTAATAAACTTGGTAGCTTCTAGAATAGCAATTAATTCGGCAGAAAATATTGAAGTATAACTAGGTAGAATTGAGGATTTAATATGTTGTTCTGTTACGATACCGAATCCAACTGAATCTTCGTTTTTAGAGCCATCAGTAAAAATAAAATGGTGATTTGAAAAACTTTCTTTCAATTCATAAAACAATGTTCTAAACTGAGATGGCGCTGTTTGGGATTTGGAAAATTTTATAAGGGATAAGTTAATTGAGTCCACTTTAAGTGCCCATGGTGGTTCTAATTTAGATTTCAATTTAGTCGGATATTGCAAAGGTAAATGCAGTGAATTACAATTTTCTAATGATCTTTGTAACGTTGATAAAATTTTATATTTTTTCTTTTGTTTATTGTTTTCTTTTGTTTATTGATCTTATTTACTATTTGTCTTGTTGGGGTGTCATTGTTATTAAGAATTGATTTGAATAATCTCGGTGTTGACAATTCTCTTTGAACTTCCAAAGTTAAGATACCTGATTCGCTTAGCATATTATAAATAGGAGAGGTGTAAAAAGCACCTAAAGATATTCGAACTAATGCATTTATAATGGGCTTTATCTTCTGAATTACCGATTTTGAAGCATAACCAAAAAATGGAAGGGCGTAGTTGATTGTTGATAAAATAATTGATCTAGTAATAGATATCAATGTAGTCGTGTTGCAATTAAACTTATGACTGAAAAAGCATTTTATAATATTAAGTTTGCTTGATAGTGATGAAACGAGATACTCCACATGGGAGTTCCACTTATATTTTTTGTTAAAATATAGACCTAAAATTCTTAGGTCATTTACTTCTTGTAACTGGAAGTTGTTGAGTTGTAAGTCGGGCTTACATTGTTTTTTTTTTTTCTACAAAAATGGATGTATTTACATTTCGAGGGCGATAGTACCGCTCCCGAGTAATTACATCATTCTGTAATATCTTCAAATAGATTATTTAACTGTAGTGTTGGATTTTTCTTTTTATCTGATCTAAGAATGATATTAAAGTCATCCGCAAAAGCAGTAAAATCTAATTCTTTGTGGAAAGAAATTTTCAAACATAATTTGTTGAGGTATGCCATTGTGCAAAGGGAATGAGTTTGAATAATATCTACCTCCTACTCTGACTACAATTTTCCTATTTGTCATAAAGTGTACTATATAATTTATCACCTTTTGACTAACATTCCATAATAATAATTGATCGACAATTGAATGAATACCTATTTTATCATAGGCTTTTTCAAAATCTAGTGATATAACAGTTAAATGTTTTCTTAGGGAGATACTGTATGCAACCTGATGAAGTAGAGCATCAGTTGTAGACTTTCCTCTTTTGAATCCGCATTGATGGCTATCTAGTAGTTTGTTTCTTAGAGCAAACCACCACAGTCTATTAGCAACTATTTTCTCAATTACTTTAGCGAGACAAGGGTTAAGAGATATAGGTCTATAAGAACCAGGAATAGTTTTATCAGATCTTGGTTTTGGAAGAGGTATAATGATACTATTTTTAAATTGTTGTGGTATATAATTATTGAAAAGATGGTTGAATAAGGATAAAATTTTCTGTTTTACAACATATGGTAGTTGTTTTATCATTGCATAAGAGATTCTGTCGAGGCCGGGTGATTTGCCGTTCAAACGAGAAAGCGTTGATTCAAGTTCTATGAAGCTTATGGTTGATTCCATTATTAGAGCGTCTTCATTAGGAATAATGTGAGGGATATTATTAATGATGGAATTTTTGCGCAAATTAAATTCTAACGAAAAGTTTTTGTTGTCTGAATTGTCAGACCAGAATTTACATAATATATTAGCTATTTCGTTCCTGTTTGAGGTGAAGTTTGAGTAAAGATTGTCAGTGGCAATGCAGTGAATTTGGTGAGAGTTTTTGTAACCTCTTAATGCTCTGATGTTTGACCACATTTTCTCTGAAGTAGAAAATGGGATAATTGAAGATGTAAATAATCTCAATGATATATTCTTTGCTTTTTTAATTTCCCTTTTTAATAACGCGTTTGCTCTTTTAAAGTTTAGAAGGTCGATTTGGCTCATATCCCGATTAAATAATTTCCATGTACTTTTCTTTAAATTCTTTAGGTTTTGAAGGTGTCGATTCCACCAAGGAACTGAGAAATGATTTATTCTGTTAGTGGTTTTAGGGATGGAATTTTTTGCTGTTTGAAGAATTAATTTACAAACATTACTTGTTTCTTGATTTAAGTTATTTGATGTGGATCATTGGGAGTTGAAATGAATGCAGTTATTTCGATATTTTTGCCAATCGGCTTTGTCAATTTTGAATCTGTGGTTATAGTTTATGTTATGTTTTTGAGTAAACGAAAATAATGCAATAATAATTGGAAAATGGTCACTACCAAAAGGAGTTTCTTCAATATTCCAATCTGCTACAGCAGCAATAGTTGGAGAACAAAAAGTTATGTCAACATGAGTGAGGGAATTGTGAGTACTAATGTGAGTAGGTGAGCCATCATTTAATAATAAAGGGTCCGCCATCTAACGTTTTTTTTTCAACTAGTGCTTATTTCGTGAATGGTAACACTTAGCTCATGTCTGACTTGACAGATAATTAGCTTTATCCTTCCGCTGAACGAATATGGTTGTGCATACGCTTGAACAACGCTGGGAAATATTGCGACATTACTTTGAAAATCATGGTAATGTTGCAGAATATATGCGAAAATTGCGTACGGATTTTGGAGAAGCACCGTCAGCTCCGTATGGTCATTATCTTGTGAAAAAAGTGAAAGAAACTGGGATCCTCATCGATAAACCAAAGCGTGAAAAGCCAAAAACAGTGCGTACACCCGAGAATATTGCTGCTGTGGCAGAAAGTGTGCGTGAAGCGCCATCAACATCAATTCACCGTCGTTCTCAAGAATTGAACATTTCGGAGGCATCATTGAGACGAATTTTGCATAAAGACCTTGGTATGACGCCATACAAAGTCCAATTGGTTCAGGAGTTGAAGCCAACTGACCATCCAATGCGTTTTCGCTTCGCGAAGTGGGTCTGCGATCGACTTACAGAAGATGCCGATTTTGCCAAAAAAAAAATCATCTTTTCAGATGAAGCTCATTTTGATCTTGGCGGGTATGTAAACAAGCAAAATTGTCGCATTTGGGGCACAGAAAACCCGCACGCATACATTGAAATATACACCCAAAACGAGTCACTGTTTGGTGCGGATTTTGGTCCAGAGGCATAATTGGGTCATTTTTCTTCGAAAATGAGCAAGGAGTTGCCGTTACAGTCAATGGCGATCGTTATCGGGCCATGTCGAACGAATTTTTGTTCACAAAAATTGAAGAGGAGGATATTGGCAACATTTGGTTTCAACAGGACGGCGCTACGTGCTACACAGCCGAAGCTACACTCGATTTTTTGCGCCCTGTTTTTGAAGATCGCATTATCAGCCGCAGAGCTGATGTCGTTTGGCCACCTCGGAGCTGCGATTTGACACCGTTGGACTATTATTTGTGGGGTGCCCTCAAACATAAGTGTTACGCCAACAAGCCAGAGATAATTGACGCTTTAGAGGACAATATTCGTAAAGCCATTGGTGAAATGCAACTGCACACAATCGATAATGTGCTTAAAAATTGGACCGATCGTGTAGGCTACTGCATGGCCAGCCGAGGCAGCCATTTGAATGAAATTATTTTCCTATTAACCGGAAGGATTGTGCTTTCAATTAAAAAAAGAAATTTGATATAATATTCAGCAGTTTTTTTTATAGCATTTTCAAAAAAAAAAAGTTATTTGGCGGACCCCTTATATTATTGAGAATTATTAATAAAATTTGCTAACAGAATGCCTCTTCTATTATTAACAGGTGAACCCCAGTTTCTATGCCAACCATTTTAGTCTCTTGAGATTAGACTTGTATTAGTCAAGGTACCTAATATGTTACTGAGTTGTGTATTATTTAATTTATGATTTGGATTAATGTATACAGAAACATCGTTGAATTTTATTTTTGATACGATCTCTATACATATTGCATGAAAATCGTCAGCAAGTAAAATTTGCTTATGATGAATAGAATTGTGTATTAAAAGGCCGACTCCACCGTATCTGGTGGTGGATGAGTCTTTTATATAGAAGGTATAATTAATGGGGACTGGGATATTGATTTGGGAGTGTAAGTGGGTTTCTTGTAATGATATTACTTTTGGTAAATGTTTTCTATTTAATAAGATCAGATCATTATAATTTTTTAAATAAATTGTTTAACAAATAAATCGAAAAACTATTTTTATGTGTATAACAATAAGTATAATAAATTGTATGTAAATATTTACCGAAGTTGTATAAAATATTATTGTAAAAGTAATGATGTAGTATTATATAATCCATCTTGTAAACTAATTTATTTTCTGACTCGCTTTGCACGCTGGCTAGGAATAGATTTTTTCCGTTGTAATTGTTTATTTTTATTGGATGTTTTTCTTGGCAAAATAATATCATTTTTATTAACTGCTTTTTGCAATGCGTCTGTTTCATTTTCGGATGTTTCAATCTCTGATGCTAACTTTGGGGGATTAATAGCATTCAACTGGGATGTATTTGTAAGATCTATTTCTTGTTCCGATAAATCCAAATCTGATATATTGGAATAATTTATAATTGAGCGTTGATTTGATGCTAAATGGTGTGAACAGTTCGATAACGGATCATGTTGTTCTATATTTTTCTGAGTTGTTATTAAGGCAAAATTATTTGATTCGTTTTGGGAGTTTACTGAATTAGATGGTTGAGTATTGACATTACTCTGAATAGCGACAGATGAATATGAAGACGTTGTGTTTGGGTGACGTTGAATGTAAATAGAGTTGGCTGTTTTTTTATTTACTTTTTCCCAAGTAACGATTGATTAAATTTCTCGCTCTTTTAAAAAAATGGGGCATTTTTTGTCCAGTGGCGAGTGATTGTTGTCTAAGAGTCAAATTCTATACAATTTGTGCATTTTTTTTTTTTTTTTGGTTCTGTGCAGATTTAATTTTCTGTGGTGTGAAAGTTTTGAGAACAGTTAGGACAAATTTTTGCATTTTTGCATAACTTAGCGATGTGTCCATAGCGTAGGCAATCCTTGCATCTAAGTGGTAAGGGTACATACGTACGAATATAGACTCGTTCATAACCAATGTTAAGTTCTAACGGAAGGTTAGTGGTTTCGAAAGTGATTATAATGATACCAGTTTCTTCAATTTCATTATTGATTTTTCTTTTGATTTTTTCAATTTTAATTACATTTTGACTCTGAAGTTCAAGTAGAATTTCATCTTCTGGAATTCCTCTTAAATCATTGGAATATATTAGTCCTTTGGCATAATTTAAGGAGTTGTGCCATGATAATTTAATTTCAATATTAGGACATAAACTTTTCAATCGAACTAATTTTTTAGCTTGGTTTAGAGTTTTTGTTCTGATTAAGATAATTCCGTTTCTTCATTTTTTACATTCTGCTACCTCGCCGCCACATGTACTGTCAACAACCTTTTTGATCAAAAAGGGTGACACATTTTGAAGTGATTTGGAGCCGTTTGTTCTTGAAATTACCAAGTATTTTGGACCAGGTGACTTAATATCTGGATGCTTAGGTGCATTTCCATCAATAGGTGGAATATTTATTCCACCATTATCTGGTGGTTTGTTCATATTGATGTTAGAGTACTTATTATATTTTTGTAAAATTTGTTTTATTATTTACGATTAGCAGATTATACACAGAAAATAGATCTTTGATAGCGAGCACACTAATATGTACGTAAGCTTTTGAAAGAACTGTTAATTGAAAATTTAATTTATTTTATTTAAATTATTTTTTAAAAGAAAACAATACGAAAATTTTTTCTGAATGTTTTTTAAAATATAAATTTTATTCCTTAAACACAACTTGAAATTCAAAAAACACCAAATATGTTTACATTTAGAAAATCAATTGAAATCCAAAAAAATATTGAAATTAAAAAAAATAATAGCATATCAGGATAAGAAAACATTAATTTAAATTCAATGAAGTTAAGAAATCCTCAAATGATATTCAACAATTGCGAACATAAAAATTGTTACATAAATAAAGCGCAATAATTCTTAAACGAAAGAACAAATTTTAATGAAAAGAAGCACAATTATTTGATGAGAATGTTATTTATATATTATTTTTCACAATTGTTTGGAATGAAAATTTGAAGTTTTTCGGAAAAATAAAGATAACAAATTATTTTATTTAAAATTTTTGGGGCATTTGTTTTTGATTACAAAATTAGACTTCATGGTATGCAAAGTAAAACCCACAAACTGTAGGTTCGATAATAATTCCCAGGTAGTGGTATTTGGAGTCAACAAATTAAAATATATTTTATTAGCATAAATTCAAGATCAAAAGTTTGCATGACTGGGTTAGCTTTTGTATTGTATTGTGTTATTTTGTGTTACCACAAAATCTAAAAGTGAAAACTGCCTTTTAATATGTAAATAAAATTTATTTTCTATGTTTTCCAAATATTGCAATGTTAAAAAAAAAAAAATGAGAGAGCTTTATAGACCAACTCTTGAAATAAACAAAAATCATCTGTTAAGAGGATCAAACCAAAGAATCACTGAGTTGGAATCACTAAGTTGGAAGAAAACGTAATTATTCAGAAAAAAAATACACAAAAGATTGTCTTCAAAGAGAATACGCTGATTGACTTATGAAGAAACTACCAGGAGGGATATCCTAAAGACATAATGGATCTCTAGATACATTCTCTCAACAATGTTTTGTACACAATTTTTGCCCTTGGTATTCTACGATTGAATGGGTTAAAATATAACACCCTCTGAATTGAAGGGTCACTACAAAATTCAACTACGCGATGTATATTTATGAACAACAGACAATCTTTTACAGCAGGTCCAACCACAAATTGTAGCAGCTGTGGGTGATTATGTATTTAAATGTTTACAAAAATCTTAATTTTGCAAAAATAATTTTGCGTTTAGCCCATCCTAGTTCGACGTCTCTAAACAATACAAATTGGCCAGAGAAACCGGCCAAGAGATGAGGATTTATTTAAGTATTTAAAAGATGAAAAAAATTACTTTTAAAGTGAATCCTTAATAATTAAAGTGAGTCTATTGGATGAATTTACCTTTGTCATATGTAACATTTTATTGCTATTTGAATAAATATATATATATATATATTTTTTTAATAAAATTGAAAAAACTTTCCAGTCTTCCATTGCGAATGCAAAGTTTGGTATGTAGTGGTTGTGATCACGGTTTCATTTGTGATATGAATGAAATGAAATTTTGTTGGAATTATAAATTCTGTCGATCCCCTAGCAACAGTAATAGAAGACTACTTACATTAACCATATGGAATGTACTTACATTAACCATATGGAACTTTTTGCCAATTAATAAAATTAATACGTATTTTCGGCGATAACGCGCTAATATGAAAAAATAATCAGGATGATTTCTCCAAATAGTTTAGATGATTATTCATTTATTAACAATTGTTTATAAATTTTCAAACGTCCCAAGACAAATCTAGAATTCAATTACAATTTTTTTTTAAATTAATCAAAAATTTTCAATACTAATCAATTTAAAACCCTACACAGGGGTATATATCAAAGTGTATATATGCAGAGGGTATATATCAGTTTGTCTTCTTGACTGTTTTCTTGATCCTTGTAACAAGGGAAGTTGTTTTTGAAAAAAAACATATTTTTTGAAGTACCATTCTTTAAAAAGTATCTCTCTTAAAGTGTCCTTTTTATACCCTACACTCCAGTGTGCAGAGGGTATATATAAGTTTGTCACTCCGTTTGTAATAATTATAAAAACAATTTTGGACCCCATAAAATATATACATCTGTGATCCTTATAACAACCGGAGTTGATATAGCGATGTCCGTCTGTCCGTCCGTATGTGGAAATCATGATGACGGCATCATTCGGGCAGCTAGGGTACTCGTTGACATCAAAAATGATTTACTAACATCCTGAGAAGTTTGCTGTTTAAAATCGTCCAAATCAGTGAATCAGGGCCCGAGATTTGAATGAAGAACTAAAAAAGTCTTGAAAAAATATAATTTTCTATGTTGTTCTTGTCTTCATCACGCCCTCAATAGGATAGCTAGGGTGATCATTTTTAGTGAGAATGATTCACCAAATTCAGGGAAGTTTTCTCTTTCAAAAATCATTAAAATCTGTGGAACAGGTCCAGAAAAATCTCTGAAAAAGTAAAAAAAATGAAAAACATGATGTTTCTATATTTTTCTTGTTGTTATTCTAAATGTTGTATTGTTGTCATAGCTGGACTTGTTGTTTTTGTGGTCGTTGTGGTAATAATATAATAAAAACTAACCCTTTGTACATTTTTTTATGAACTCTGTTAGAAAAATTTAAAAGTTTCCATTGTTTTGGCATCACTAAAAACATTTGTTAGATTATTTCTGTTATTGCCACGAGCCTGCCTGCAAATTTTCAGATCGATTAGGTCACGGGAAAGGGGTTAAAATCGATCCAAAATTTTTTCGACAAGCAGACACTACGAGTTAATATAAAGGAAGTAAAAATGCACCAACATCTAAAGCAAATAATGCTAAAATACTTAGTTGTTAATAAAAAAAAACAATATAAATTTAGCAAAAAAAAAATCATGTGAGTCCGATCACAAGGGAGATGTGTAAACATCTAATAATTAAAGAAAACATTACAGTGCATAAAAAATAAGTCGATTATGCTGTTTTCTGAAATTCAATTGATGTTTTCTGAAATGCAATTGATGTTTTCTGAATTTCAATTGATGTTTTCTGAAATACAATTAATGTTTTCAGCAATTTAAATGATGCTTTTTGAAATTCTATTGATGTTTTCTGAAATACAATTAATGTTCTCAGCAATTCAAATAATGCTTTTTGAAATTCAATTGATGTTTTCTGAAATTCTATTTATGTTTTCTGAAATCCAAATGATGTTTTCTGATATACAATTGATGTTTTCTGAAATACAATTGATGTTTTCTGAAATTCTATTGACGTTTTCTGAAATTCAATTGATGTTTTCTGAAACTCGAATGATGTTTTCTGAAATTATATTGATGTTTTCTGAAATTCTATTTATGTTTTCTGAAATTCAAATGATGTTTTCTGAAACTCGAATGATGTTTTCTGAAATTATATTGATGTTTTCTGAAATTCTATATATGTTTTCTGAAATTCAATTGATGTTTTCTGAAATACAATTGATGTTTTCTGAAATTCTATTGATGTTTTCTGAAATTCTATTTATGTTTTCTGAAATACAATTGATATTTCTGAAATTCTATTGATGTTTTCTGAAATTCAATTGATGTTTTCTGAAACTCGAATGATGTTTTCTCAAATTATATTGTTGTTTTCTGAAATTCTATTTATGTTTTCTGAAATTCAAATGATGTTTTCTGAAAGTCGAATGATGTTTTCTGATATTATATTGATGTTTTCTGAAATTCTATTGATGTTTTCTGAAATTCAATTGATGTTTTTTGAAACTCGAATGATGTTTTCTGAAATTATATTGATGTTTTCTGAAATTCTATTTATGTTTTCTGATATTCAAATGATGTTTTCTGAAATTATATTGATGGTTTCTGAAATACAATTGATGTTTTCTGAAATTCTATTTATGTTTTCTGAAATCCAAATGATGTTTTCTGAAATACAATTGATGTTTTCTGAAATTATATTGATGTTTTCTGAAATTATATTGATGGTTTCTGAAATACAATTGATGTTTTCTGAAATACGGTTTATGTTTTCTGAAATTCTATTGATGTTTTCTGAAATACAATTGATGTTTTCTGAAATTATATTGATGTTTTCTGAAATTCTATTTATGTTTTCTGAAATTCAAATGATGTTTTCTGAAATTATATTGATGTTTTCTGAAATTCTATTTATGTTTTCTGAAATTCTATATATGTTTTCTGAAATTCAAATGATGTTTTCTGAAATTATATTGATGGTTTCTGAAATACAATTGATGTTTTCTGAAATTCTATTGATGCTTTCTGAAATTCAATTGATGTTTTCTGAAACTCGAATGATGTTTTCTGAAATTATATTGATGTTTTCTGAAATTCTATTTATGTTTTCTGAAATTCAAATGATGTTTTCTGAAATTATATTGATGTTTTCTGAAATTCTATTTATGTTTTTTGAAATTCCAATGATGTTTTCTGAAATTATATTGATGGTTTCTGAAATACAATTGATGTTTTCTGAAATTCTATTGTTGTTTTCTGAAATTCAATTGATGTTTTCTGAAACTCGAATGATGTTTTCTGAAATTATATTGATGTTTTCTGAAATTCTATTTATGTTTTCTGAAATTCAAGTGATGTTTTCTGAAATATTATTGATTTTTCTGAAATTCAGTTGATGTTTTCTGAAACTCGAATGATGTTTTCTGAAATTATATTGATGGTTTCTGAAATACAATTGATGTTTTATGAAATTCTATTGATGTTTTCTGAAATTCAATTGATGTTTTCTGAAACTCGAATGATGTTTTCTGAAATTATATTGATGTTTTCTGAAATTCTATTTATGTTTTCTGAAATTCAAATGATGTTTTCTGAAATTATATTGATGTTTTCTGAAATTCTATTTATGTTTTTTGAAATTCAAATGATGTTTTCTGAAATTATATTGATGGTTTCTGTAATACAATTGATGTTTTTTGAAATTCTATTGATGTTTTCTGAAATTCAATTGATGTTTTCTGAAACTCGAATGATGTTTTCTGAAATTATATTGATGTTTTCTGAAATTCTATTTATGTTTTCTGAAATTCAAGTGATGTTTTCTGAAATTCTATTGATGTTTTCTGAAATTCAGTTGATGTTTTCTGAAATTCGAATGATGTTTTCTGAAATTATATTGATGTTTTCTGAAATTCAGTTGATGTTTTCTGAAATTCAAATGATGTTTTCTGAAATTATATTGATGGTTTCTGAAATACAATTGATGTTTTCTGAAATACAATTGATGTTTTTTGAAAGACAATTGAAAAATGTTTAGAAAAGAACATATCATAATTTTTCACAAATACAATCAGATAAAGTCACACCGATTTACACTTCAGCTCACACCGATGTGTTACGCTGTTTTTGCGGTTGTATTGTGAAATAGAAATTTACCCCCCTGCGCGTACAGATGTTTACACATCAAAAAAATTTATCTATTAATTTGTTTAAAGATAAAAACACAAAAATACATATACATACATATACATATTAAATAATACAAATAATATATGTACATATATTCCATATACATATGTATGCATATCCATAATAACTGCATGTTAGAAATAAATCGGTATATTATTTTATTTACATAAAATCCTGCAATATTTTGTTGTGGGGAAAATACATTTATTTTGCATTAACAGAGCGTCACTTCATTTTGCTCAGCGTGACTATGCCACAGTAGATGGCGCCACAATTTTTGTTCTAATTAGCTTTGCAATAGTTATTTCTATTTTAACATGAATGCCAATATTTTCAACTAGATAACATACAGAACAATGTTAAGAGTATACACGGGCTGGATTTTTATTTCGTATGTTTTTTCATTATTCTTTTACAAATATGAACATAATTTTGGTATATTAACTTTTTGTTGTCTTTATAAAATACAGTTACCGAGTTCATCAATGAGTTTTTTGCTTTCAAAACTGTTCTACATAGTTATATAGAACTATTATTCTGCTTTACCTACAAAATATCTGATTACATCTAATTTTTATAATACTATAATTACTATAATTACTAAAGCATTATTATTCACATAAATATAAAAATTGCACTTTTTAAATTTTCCATTCAAATTTAAGAAAATATCAATTCTAAAAACTGGAATTAAAATTTCCAATTATATATTAGAAAATATTAATTGAATTTCAGAAAATCATATCAACACGTCGGAAATAATAATTTTAAATTTAGAAGACATCAATTGCATCTTTAATATATAAATTTTATTCGTTAAACACAAATTGAAATTCCAAAAAAAAACACCAAAAATGTTCACATTTAAAAAATATTTACGTTTAAAAAAAATATTGCCATTCAGGAGAAATTAGTAGCTTTTCAGTACCGCGATTCAGTAACTTCTTTTAACGATAGTCGTATCGTTAAAAAATAGCAAAATTATCAGTAAAATTTTTAAACGATATTCGCTATTTTTAAAGTCAGCTGTTGTTGTTATCTAACCGACAACCATTTTTGTGTTGTTTATTCAATCGATTAAAACTTAAATTTTTAGGTTGAAATGTCGTCATACATAAATAAAAATGATAAACTAGTGAAAATATTTTGCTTTTATTAAAAAGCTTTGTTATATAAATAAAAACTTAAATAGCATATTCAATTCATTATTTCATTTTCAAATAAAGAAACAGAAATATTAGTAAAAAGAAAATAAAGATATTAAACATAAACATAAAATCATCCTGTCAAACACGAAGTAATTTGTTTTTTTCTATTCTTTGTGTTTTTCGCTTATTTTGACAGAGATGCCACTCGTTTACAATTTAAATAAATAGAAAAATAGATTTGTCGACTGTCGTTAAGATGTATGTACTTAGTGAATCACTTAATCTTTAGTGCAAACAACAATAGCTGTCGATATATTTTGCGATTGTCGGATCGTTGAAATTTATAGAATCGCACTACAGAAAACATTAATTTAAATTCACTGAATTTTAGAAAACCTCAAACGATATTTAAGAATTGCGAACATAAAAATTGTCATTTATATATTATTTTTCAAAAATTTTTGGATGAAGTTTTTTAGAAAATAAAGATAACAAATTATTTTATTTAAAATGTTTGGGATATTTGGTTTTTTGCGTTTGACATCCCTAATTTGATTATTTATTATTACAAATTTATTCTCTATGTTTTCAAAATATTGGAATATTTTAATAAAAAAGTTGAGAGAGCTTTTTTTTTGGTTATTATATTGTTACTCTATCCGACCTATAATGCCGCAATGAAGAAATATTTGGCCAGTTAAAAGAAACTATACAGCCATCTCCGATTAGCACGATTTAATGCATGTAGCCACCCTACACAACCATTACCTTTGCAATGGAGGTTAGGGCGAGCTGTTTAATTAGCAAAAACTAAATTAAACGAGAAGTTATGTCATATAACCGGAAACGCATGCATATAGGTATATAACCTAAATGCGTGTCGATCAGCAACAACGATGACCAAAAAGCAAACACCGAAATAAATCCAAAATAATAAAAAAGACGAAAACCTACCCAAAGAATTTTATGAAATATTTTGGTATTAAGTTTAACAAATTGTTTACTTTTTGCAATATTTTGTTTACATTTATTATCAATACTCAAACCGAGGTGGAGGTTATCAAAGATTCGGCACAGCCGAATTTGACACTCTTACTTGTTTTTAAATACATTAAAAAAAAAGTAAATTGTTTTAATGTACTTTAAAAAAAAACATATTTTCCTGGTATATGGCAAACCAAAAATTGCCAAGATTTTTAGAAACTTTTATTTTGAAATACCGCATAATTTTTAGCTCTCAAAACATTGGAAAATATGATTCCTTATTGTGAGTCTTCGTATTGTGTTGTAATGCGTTGAACGATGAATTGCGACCCAATAAAGTATTTGTATTCTTAATCCCTATAACAACTCAAGTCCATATAATGTCCGTACATGCGTCTGTCTGTCTGCCTTTTGAAATTACGGTCAGTCAACAAAATAAACTATTTACCTGGGTAAAGTTGAAATAATATTGTTTGTCGTTACTACGAGCAGGTTGGTGTTTGAAAAGGGTTAAATTGGGCATCAATGTGTCAAGATATGGTATAAAATATGGAGATACCTCTAAAAATTAAAAAAAAAAAAATAGTGTATTTGCTGAAATAATTTTGTATTAAATTTAAGAACTTGTTTACTTTTTCAAATATTTTGTTTATATTTATTATCAATTCTTAAACCGAGGTAGAGGGCATTAAAATTCGGCACAGCTGAATTTAGCACTCTTACTTGCTTGAATTCAAATTGGATTGGCCTGCAGTATTTCGTAGAAGATGGTGTCTCATTTTTCCAAATATCATTCATTTGCGTTGTACTAGTCGAAGACTTGAATCTTTCAAAATCTTTTTTAATCGCAATGATACAAATGATACCATGAACATATCTGAGTCCGAAATATTTTCACATACTACTTGTTTGTATTGTTTTTGTCCCGAAGAACTATCACATCCCCATTTACAAAAAAGAATTGACCTTGTGTTTCCATATTTCTTTAACACACTTCCTTTTATTGATTGTCGCAAACGTTTGGCTGTGTGATCAAGTAAAATTGGTGTAATTGTGATAGTGTCCTTTATTGGCAAACAGTCCATTTTAGCAGCGGTTATGTGATGATATGCGGGATACATATTTGAGCCTTTTTCAATCGCATGCAATCTGAGCTGAATATATTGCTGTTTTGCTAATTTAAAATCCGGAAATAATGGTAATGCCTCCTCACTTGTGAACTGTTTTGCATCGCTCGGAGTTGGTATACTTTTAACAAGTTTTTCAATGATATCCACTTTTGTTAATTGGTTCTGTGATCGTAATTGATGTAGGAAAGATTCTTTTATATTTGTACAATCAATTTCATCGTTAACATTATCAAGTTTCCGCCTCTTAGATCTATCGCTGCAGTTGTCCAATGATTTGCGTGGTCTTCCAGCCTTATCTTGCTTTGCTGTTTCTGCAGCGACAGTAAGTTGGCCTTCTAACCAGCTTGCACTTTTTATATAAAAATTTGGTTTACTGTAGCTAACTTCTTTGTAGCGTTTATTAGTGCTTTGACGAAACTGAAGCTCTCCATATTTTTTTGAATATTTTTATTTGCGACTGTTATTGCTGAAATATATTAGAGCAATTGAGTTTGTATTCAAATGTCGCTTTCTTATAAGCCTTCTCATAAGCCATCATACTATGTTTCTAGGTAAACTAAAAAGGTAAGAAAATGGTATTAGTACATTACTAACTAAAATAATATATAAAATCCCACTATACAAATGAATTACCTGTGTGTGTATTATTTACTACTTGCATTAGTGCATTGTTAGGTAAAATAGAAATGTATAAAAAAGGTATGATAGTAAAAAAAAAAACCCAGGTTACTAATGAATTACATCCTCTGTGTATTGACATTCTTACTTACAAATATATTATGGTAATAGAACATATAATGACTATTATAAGCTATAAAATACCTAAAGCACACATTTAATAGACCATTTTATACAAGTACTTATAGGGCTGTTTAAATTATCGTAATTTAAATTTTTTTAGAGTAATTTAATTAAAATGAAAAAAGTGTTATCCAGGGTACAAAAGTATATATATGGCTAAAGAGGACACTTTCTCCTTTCTCCGGGTGGTATACGTTTCTTGTTTCCTTTTGTTCCCTAGAAGTTCTATTCCACTAAATTTGAAATTTGAGAAAAATATAGTAGTTTCATAAATATTTCATAACGCCCCTAATATTAAACGGTAGAGCTGTGACCACTTACAACAACTAAAGACCATAATCCTACCAACATTATAAAAAAGACCGCAGGTCATTGTCGATGATAGCTTGCGAGTAGTAACCATTAATTTTTGACAAAAAACAAAAAACAAAAATCACCTTTTTCTGAAATTAAAAAAATAGTTGAGTTTGACAGCATGCCACGCCCACAATTAGCAATAGTTTAACCTAATTTTTTGGCTACCTTAATCTGAATATATTAGCTAAAAAAGGCGTTAAAATTAAAAAAATTGGTGACAAAAAAATTAGACTTTTGGCCAATGAAAACAAAATTTCAGCCACAGTGCAGCGTTTATGATGTCTTCTTTAGTCTTAAGAGGTATTTTGGTGTTCAGACAAGTACTCACAAGATCGAGGTAGTGGAACCAGTTTGTTTTCTTACTATGCAACTTACAGGGCTGTTCTAAATGATCAAATGTTGTGCATATGGTTAATAAAATCGGGGAATGGTCGGAGGATAAGTGCAAACACGAGGAGCATTAGGAGGAACCCGGGATGCCTTTATATACACAGAAATCAATCAAGTCTGGCTTTTTGCTTAAGTCTGTTGGCCAATACGTGGGGGAATCAGGGAAAATTACATTTAAATCTAGATTTTGTATAGCAGAATACAATTGCCTTCCCTTTCTCCTAATGAGGCGGGAGCCCCAGGCAGTACGTTTAGCGTTAGAATCACCACAGGCTAAGAATCTGTTTCCCAAAGTGTTGAAAAAGTTTACGCACTGATCTTATTTTATTTTATGTTTTGGGGGACTATAAACAGAGGATATGACTACTGGGCCATGCCAATTTTAACTATAACATTTGTTGCCTGTATTTGTTCTGTGCAGTAATGTTTTCCTTCGTGGTGTTTTATGTTGTTTCTTATAAGTAAACCCGATCCACCATGGGCTCTTCCATCTGGATGCATAATTTGGTAAAAGTTATATGTGACTTGCTCCGAGAAAAGGGACCTAGTGTGTGAAAATTAAGTTTTGAGAAAAAAAAACGCATTTAAAGTTTCTACACCCTTTTAGGTACCAGAATCCACCGTTTTTGACACAACTTGTTTTTTGACACACTAGGTCCCTTTTCTCGGAGAAGGTCACATATTGTGGTATTTGGAACTAATTTGTTGATGTAAAATGGGTTTCTGAGACCAGAAGTATATCTATTTGCTTACATATTAGATATGCCAATCCATTAGCATTCCAGAAAGCTATTCTCAGATCATTCATTTCGGGTAACTTTTGAGATTAAGTTAATGACTTGATTTAACATTTATTGCATAAGTTCTTTAAGAGCGCTTAGCATCTGGGGAATTTTTGTAGCCTTTGTATTGTGTTAATTAGGTTTGTAGTCCTCTAATTGAGAACTTTCTTATAACCAGCTTGTTGGATGTTTCTAATTATGGGTTTATTAATATTTTCTTGGTTTGTTTATCATTTTTTGTATTGTTGCTGAGCTCATCTGTATGTGATTGGTAGCGGGATTTTACATTTCTGACTGGGGGATTATGAAATTTTGATATTTGCTTGTAGTTGCCTGGATGGTTTCCACCACAAACGGTACATTTAACTTCATTGGACCAGTTTTTACGTTCACACATACTGGATTGGCGGTCACCAGCACATTTAATGCATTTGGGGGTTCGCTTACAAAATGACTTTGTATGACCATATTGTTGACAGTTGGCACATTGGGGAATTACTTTTTTCGGTTTACGGGGCTCAAACTTTATTTGACTGTACATCAACGTTTTTATTGAATAAATATCTTTATTATTAGAGATTGTTTTCAGTTCTACTTCAAAGAAAGGAAAAGGTTGGTTAGTGTCACGTTTTTTGCATTCCAAATGTTTGTAACTTCATGTCCATGATCAAGAAGCTCCTTTTTAATATCATCAATATCTATAGATGGGATCGTATTCTTAAGAATAACTTTAAATCCTCTTTCAGTTTTTCGTTTGTATGTATAAAATTAACTTTTCTTTTTTTCAAGCTCTTCTGTTATCTTTTTGTAACTTTCCTCTGTCTTAGGCTGGATGTTAAGTTGATCATTTTTGAGGGTTCTTAAATCATACTGATCTTGAGCGTTTGAGTAGGTAGAACAGGACGGTTATATTTGTGACTTTATCGATAAATATCGTGTTTTAGCAATATGCTGGTATGTGATTGTGTTTTCTTGTTCAACAACATCATCGTCAAGTGCAGCTAAGCCAATGCGACATCAGATTATTATGCCTTTTGGTTATAATTGTTTGGTCGGGACTTGCTCTTGACCGTTTTTTATTGGCCACTGTGCTCCAATTTTTAACTAATGAGGCTTTATTAGTTGTATATTCCGTTTGGGTTGGATTGCTCAGAATCCCGATTTCTTTTTTGAGTTCATCTTCATCCGTTTCATAATACGAGGGACATGGATTTTCTCTCTCTTTTATCGAGACTTCAACGTTTTTTTGAAATTCATTACAAATATTTTAATATTTGCAATTTTTTATTAAGAGATCAGAGATTTGCCGCTTGTAGTTCTTGTATTTTGCTTTTTTTAAACAAACTTAGACTATTTCTTGGGGTTTCTTCATTTGGCACACTCATTCTATATATATAGACTTTCTTACCGTGATTTTTTGCTGATAATGCAATAGTTGTTGGCAAATTCAACAACCAGGCATGGAAATAATAGCATTAGATAATTTAATGATACAACTCTGTATTATATAAATAACAGGGTTGTTATTCTGACCACTATTGTGTTAGAAACGAACTTGACCAATATCTACCTTTTATTATACCTATCGACACATATACTAAATCTAATCCGGTGTGCTTCGTTACCCCCTCCCCCTCATCGTGATGAAAGGGCTCACGCAAAGTCCCAAGGCCCTCACTATTACAGTACTCCGGATATATGACACTTATTATTTACTTTGTTATTATTATTATTTACTGCTCACTTTAATAATAGATGAAATAAGACCAATTTGCAAAGCTGTCTCTATAACAGTACTCGAGATATATGATATTGAGTAATTTCTTTGTATGCGAGGTACTACGCCCACTTTTCCGATCCCGCCCATTTCGAGCACTGCTACTAACATTAACAATAGGTGACCTCACACAAATTTGCAAAGCTCTCCCTGTCATAGTACTCAATATATATGAAATTAAAATTTACTTTGTATGGGAGTTACCACGCCCACTAAAATTATTTTAAAAAATATAGCCTATAGCACTTCCCATATTCGCAGTAGGACTCTGTGAAAATTTCAGGAAGATCAGATGAGTAGTTACGGAGATTACCTCCTACAAACAAACAAACAAACACACATTACCTCTTTATTATATTGGTATAGATATATTTTGATTGAATTTAATATATAAGATTTTATAGGCCATAAGACGATCCTAACTGAATCGGTGCATGTTAACATATAAGCCCCATCGAAACGACCCCTATGTATACGTCTTAATTGACCCTTAAATCTACATTATCATAAACACGTGGACCTTATTTGGTTTATGAGTGTTTTTATAGCCATAAATCACCGATCTAAAAATAACCTCTGTAGGGATATTTTTAATTATAGTCCCATATAAAGCTGCTTCCCGATCTTCAAAAAATTTGGCATTAAAATTTAGTTTGATAAATATAAGTTACCTTACTAAGACCCAGTTTTTGAGATATCAGTTAAACCTCGTTTTGTTAAACCCAGAATTTATTCATCAATTCCTTTATAAATTTGGATATGTCTGAAAAAATTAATTCTCGGTTTAACTAAACTAGGTTTAACTGACATCCCAAAAACTGGGCCTAAGTATGGTGATGATAGTTCTGTTTCCATATATATTATTATATAGGGTGTCCTATAGTTGGCCTAGACCGACTATAACTTTGTTAATTGCTTGCTATATAACAGTTTAATATTGAGCATTCAAAACAGAAAACTGGTGAAATGGTCAGTTTTTACATCGGTACCATATAAGTGTTTAATATTGGTTCAAACTTTGGGCATTTTAAAAAACTATTAATGTTATTCACAAATATTTAAAATTTACAAAATGGGAATTCTCACAACATATTTTCTCCACATAACTCTTGATATTAAAAACTGAAAAAGTGCTGCTGAAAGTACTGAATCTGATAGACTCGAGGCGTATTTAAATGATATTAGCGCGCTTTCAGGTCAAGTTAAGTCCCCGTAAATTTATTCTGCACCACCGATTAGCAATCACTGGTAATAACCAGAACATAAATAAATAAATATATTTATGTTTTTGTAAGTTGGTTTGTCTGAATATATAATAGTAATCAAAAGCTAAATGGTAAAAATATGAAATAGGATTTTTTGCCGTTGTTCATTACGTGTTTTTTCTAGCCTCAAAAATAAAGAACAGATCATGTGCAATTGAGCTGTGTTCCAGCAGCAGTAATAATTCAAACACCAGTTCTGCAATAATAAATTATCTATTAAGCACTTGTGGCCACATTGGTCATAAAATAATTTAAATGTCATTTTAATGAAGCTCATAAATTAGCAAATGTGTCAAATCTACAAGTACCAGCACAGAATCAGCACAATAAATGGCAACACTGTTACCAGCAACATTATTTTATACAGACAGCCAGCCAGACAGACATGCATCAAAAGCCACCGTTTGCTACAGCACCACAACCACATAGTCATTTGCCCACTACATTATATCAACAAACACTTGCCAGGCATCCAGCTAGCCACCAAGTCAATGAGTTTGATGTTGACAGCTCTGTTGTTAAACAAACGGTTGAAAAGCATTTCAAATGTACTGTATGTATAGCTGCTGTATCAGCAACATTTTAAATGAACAACATCAACTGAAGCGCACAGCATGACTTTCACAAATAACCTTCACGAAAAAACACTTCCAATACACCAAACACTTTACGGATGAAAACAAACAAATAAAAAAAAATTAAACAAATACAGTATCGATTGCGAATGCGATGAAAATAAAATTCGTCCAAAATAAGTAGATCTCCAAAATGTACGAAAATGCAGTCAAAATCAAAACACACAAACGAAATTTTCCCACACTTCATATACATTGCTTTACCACACGTACGTAAAACTAAGTATCATCTATGTCTAGGGGTTCCCAAATGATGTTTACAGTGAGGCTGACTGACTCACTGAACATAGACTACTTTTTCAAATTCCAGTATTATGGACCATTCAGGACCATTAGTGTTTTCTCGGAATTTACTCAGCTTATGAAGTACCGAGGACTATGTGGTTGTGGACAGTAATTGTATATCCTTAAAAGACAATGTATTTTAGTAATATTCTGTAGACTCTAAAAAATATAATAAAATGCATTGCCCCTCCAGGTACAAATTATAAATATTTTTGCGTCAATCGAAGGCTTGCAATCGAAAGATACAGATTGCAAGCCTTCAAAAATATTTAGTGCTTTTATATCCTCCTTACGCGTAGGCTATAAAAATGTAAAATTTTTAAACCGCCTACAATATTTATCTAAATCTCTTCTACACATCCAAATATTCAAAACAATTGTGACTGTTGGCGCCATAATACCTACTTATTAGAAATTGTACAATGTTTATAATCCTTCGTATTAAGAGTTTGTACCCATGACGTCTTAAATAAAAATATAACTATTTATTGAAACAGTTAATAACTCAAGAAAGGGTCTTAGGTACAACTATACTGAGATCATAAAATCATAATTTAATTGCTTATTGTTCTGAATTTGTTTCCTGCAGATATTAATGTTTCATGTGGTACAATATATTTATATTAGGACTAGATCGAAAAATGGACCAATCATATCGAATATACTTAGCAGGGATACATATATGTATATCTCAGAAACATGTACCAACCAAGCACCTTTATGGTGCAGTAAAAAAGAAGTTAAGCAAAATTTAGTCAAGATATAATTAACAGTATTCATAGGAAACATTTTTATTCTTCCTAGGTTTTAACATGTACCATTTAAAATAAAATGCAGTAATAATCGACCTGTTGCAGATTAACGATTGTATTCTTACACCGACACGGATTGACTCAGATAATGAGGTTGATATAATTTAAAAGGACGCCAACATTTTATGTTTAGTATCAATGGAATATTTCCATATAAACTTAAACGGAAACATTTAGTATTTAAGTTGGTAGATTATTGCTCTTGGTGATATTGTCATTTGGCTTCAAATGGTTTGTGTTATAATTGGTACTGTACATGTCATAATTCTACACGGAAACACTATCGCACTCAATTGTATCAAAAAAATTTATTGACAAATCTAATCGAAACTAAAAAAAACAAGAGTGTGAAGTTCGGCTGTGCCGAATCTTTGATACCCTCCACCTCGGTTTGAGTATTGATAATATATGTATGTAAACAAAATATTTGAAAAGGTAAACGATTTTTTAAACATAATACCAAATTATTTCGGCAAATTCTTTTGGTTCGATCTGGATTTTTGTTTATTCAAGAGTTGGTATATAGAGCTCTCTCACAGTAGTAATTCGCGCTCCAGCGAGGAAAGATCGTTTTCGTCTTTTCTATTATTTCGGATAAAAGAAAACACGTTTCGGTGTTTGCTTTTTGGTCATCGTGGTTGCTGACATAAGCTCTCGTTTAATTTAGTTTAAGTTTTTGCAAATTAATGGCCATATAGTTTCTTTTAACTGTCCAAATAATTCTTCATTGCGGCCGTATAGGTCGGATGGAGTAACAAATGAACCAACAGCAAAAGTTCTGTCAATTTTTTTTTTTGTTAAAATATTGCCATATTTGGAAAATAATTTTTTTTTACTTAGTCTGTGTTCACACATGAAAGTTTTGTTGCTGAAAGTCTTGAGTTTATAGGTGAGACGGGAGAGGAGAATGGCAGACGGTACATACTTTCATGTACTCCGAAATTCTCTTTTGTTTCTTGCTTCGCAATTGTCAAAGTGAAGTTATCTTATGTTTTCTTTCATTTTTGTGTTTTGTTTTTGTTAAGAAAGATAATAAATTGAAATAAAGTTAATGTTAATGAAATAAAATGATAAGATAACCAGATAAAATGATAAAGTAAACATGAACAAATATTGAATTTCAATGCAAAAATTTCAGTGTGTAGACAAGGATGACAGTTTAAAAGAGAATTTCAAACAGTTTCAGAAAGAAAAATATCATGTGTAAACCGGGCTTATTAAAAGGGAGTTTTCACTATTAGATTTTGTGGTAACTCAACATAGGTAACACAATACAATACAACATCTAACAAAGTGATGCCAACTTTTGATTTTTAATTAAATTATTTCAATAAAATATATTTTCATTTATTGACTCGAAATACTACTACTTGGGAATTATTTTCGAACTTCCATTTTTTGGGTTTTACTTTGCCTAACATGAAGTAAAATTTTTAAGTCATCATGAACACTGGTTCAAATTAGGGATGCCAAATGCAAAAAACCAAATGTCCCAAAAATTTTAAATAAAATAAATTGTTATCTTTTTTTCCTGAATAACTTCAAATTTACATCCAGAAAATGTTGACAAATAATATACAAATAACATTCTCATCAAATTGCGCCTTATTTATGTAACAATTTATATGTTCGCAATTCTTAAATATCATTTGACGTTTTTTAAACTTCGTTGAATTTAAATTAATTTTTTCTTATCCTGAAATGCTATTAATGTCTCCTGAATCGCAATATTTTTTTTAATTTCAGTTGATTTTTTATATGTCAACATATTTGGTGTTTTCTGAATTTCAATTTGTGTTTAAAAAATAAAATTTATATTTTAATAATTCAATTGATGTGTTCTAAATTTCAAGTTATTATGTCCGCCGACGATTTAATATGATTTTCTGAAATTCAATTGATATGTTCTAATTTATAATTGGAAATCTGAATTCCAATTTTTAGAATTGCTATTTTCTTTAATTTGAATGGAAAATTTAAAAGGTGCAATTTTGTATTTATGTGAATAGTAATGCGTTAGTAATTATACACAATTTTAAAATTTATATGTAATCGCAATAAGTTATTTTGTAGGTAAAGCAGAATAATAATTGTATATGCATAACTGTGTAGAACTGTTTTGAAAGCAAAAAACTCATTGCTTCTTCTTTATTCAGCTCTGTATATACTTTTAACATTGTTCTGTTTGATATCTAATTGAAAATTTTGACATTCATGTTAATATAGAAATAACTATTGCAAAGCTAATTAGAACGAAAATTGTGGCGCCATCTACTGTGGAATAGGCACACTGAGCAAAACTAAGTGACACTCTGTTTGTTAAAGCAAAATAAATGTATTTTCCCTAAAACAAAATATTGCAGAATTTTATATAAATAAAATTATATACCAATTTATCTCTAACATGCGGTTATTATGGATATATATATATAGAATATATGTATAATATTTTATTATTTAATATATGTTCAAATGTATGTATATGTAAATACTACACACAAAAAATACATCACCAAAATTTTACAAAATGAACATCAATGTATTTTATGTTACTTTTTTTAGCTAATAAATATTTTTTTTTGTGATATAGTTAGGTTGGCGCTAGCTCCAGCTAGTCATAATGCCAGGTTATACGACATATGGTTCCCTACACAACCTATGGCCTGCAAGTGAGGTTAGGGAGGGCCATTTGATTTCAATCCTTAAAACTATCAAAGCGAACGGTTATGTAACATAACCAGAAAGCATATGAATTGCAGTTAGTCGAGACACCGTGTTATAAAAATATACACACAAAAAATACAACATCAAAAGTTATTGTTGTGTTTTTCTTTAAATAAATTAATGCATACAATTTTTTTTGGTAAATTTACATTGTTTTTTTTATTAACAACTAGTTGAGGACTATTTGCTTTAAATGTTGGTGAATTTTTACTCCCTTTATACTAACTCGTAGTGTCTGCTTGTCGAAAAAAATTTGGATGGATTTTTAACCCCTTTCCCTTGACCCAATCGATCTGAAATTTTGCAAGTAGGCTCGTGGTGATGACAAAAATGGTCCAACAGATTTTTTTAGTGATGCCAAAACAATGGAAACTTTTAAACTTTTCTACCAGAGTAGATACAAAATGTACAAAGGGTTAGTTTTTGTTATACAGTCTCTACAACGACCACAAAAATAAAAAGTTCAGCTATGACAACAATACAACACTTAAAATAACAACAAGAACAATATAGAAACATAATTTTTTCATTTTTTTTTTACTTTTTCAGAGATTTCCCTGGACCTATTCCACCGATTTTAATGATTTATGAAAAAGAAATCTTCCCATGCTCTTGCTCAATCATTCTCACTAAAATGATCGCCCCAGCTGTCCTATTGAGGGCGTGATTGTGACAAGAACAACATAGAAAATCATACTTTTTTCAAGATTTTTTTAGTTCTTCATTCAAATCTCGGACCCTAATCTACCGATTTGGACGATTTTAAATAGCAGACTTCTCAGAATGTTAGTGAATCATTTGCTATGCCAACTAGCACACTATCTGCCCTGATTTCCACAGACGGACATTGCTATATCAACTCCGCTTGTTATAAGGATAACAAATATATATATATTATGAGGTCCAGAATTCTTTTTCTAATTATTACAAACGGAAAGACAAACTTATATATACCCTCTGCACACTGGGTGGAGGGTATAATCACAGAGCTCACGCATAATGATGATTGGTTATAAATATTAAGCTTCGACACTACAAATAATTTCAGATTATTGTTCATAACTTCAAACATTAAATACAATTTGGGCAAGAGATTCTTAACGTAATATTAGTTAATTCAGTATAATCTAGAAAATCAGTACAATTAGAATTAATCTGATATACTCATCAGATTAGCCGAGTGCTAAACTACCAAGTCATTCGAATGTAATTTTTCCGTAGCAAAATCCTTAGATGATATCAATAGACCTAAACGGAATATAACTTTTTTACGTTCCTGGGTAAAAAATGAAGATATGATCATATATCTGTGGTCACAAGCGATAAGTCGACTTAAGAATGATTTGAGTTATGTATGCTATCATAGTCTACTAAAAACGCTTTATATTTACGTAAAATCCCCATTTCTCTATCACTGTTTATTAACCCTTTCAGGGTCAAAAATAATTTTTGTCGAGCTAAAAATCTCAAAAATTATATGGAGGGTACTATGATGACGCTGAAGCCGGGAAAAATATTAGTTTTTGTATTTGGTAGTCACCGTGGCTTTTAGAGAATGTCGAATATATTCGACATTGACCTCCAAAGATACCAATTATTGTTATGCATAATAATAAAAGGAAAAAATTATCTTTATATATTATTCATATTTTAGTTGAAAAAAAAAAAAAAATAGTAAAAGGGTACAAAATTCAATTATTAAATTTTATTCATGTTTAGTTAAAAAAAAAAATTTTTAAAAGATTTAAAATTAAATTTTTTAATATATTAAATATTTTGGTGAAAATTTTCAAAACAATTCGAATTTCTCTTCACACAAAGAAACACATTGCATTTTTTGCAAATAATGAAAGAGCTTTTATTACAACCTTGAGCCTTGCACCGACCTGGGCTTTTAGATTGTATGAAAATTGGAATATGCCTGTCCAAGTGAGTAGATGTAGTTGCAGATGGGTTCCCTCTTAAATGCTCTTTCGACGGTCTTCCTCGTTTCCGCGGCTCATATGATTGTGGCACCAATTCTTGTTCAGCGGCGAGCAGAGTTCGGGCAACATGGATCCGAAATTGCATAGAATCTAGGATTTTGTTTTTCGGGATACTATTTTGGATGCAGTCTTGATGATATTCCATCCATGCTGCAGTAATTGCCAAATCGACAAAGTGCATTATGACTCGTAGTGTCCACTTGACGGTGCGAATGTTTATGCGATAGTATTGTACCATTTGATCTAATAAATCTACACCGCCCATCATCTTCCGTTCTACATTCGAACAACTTCAGGCCTATCAATGACTACAAATTCATTTTTTGTTTTATCTCAACGCCTGGCTTTGTCTTCCTTGCCAACTCCCACAAAATTGAGCCTAGGTTCACAATTTTATTGTCGTACCAGCGAGTGATAAGTACGTTGCTGCCGGCACTTATACATTCAGCGGATGATCCTGGTCCTTTTTGTTTCATATCCTTTTCACTTGGCAGGCGAGGATTGTTTATCCGTATTGTTCCGGAAGCATTAATTTGGTGTTGTTTTAAAATTGCAAACAAATGGTAGGAAGGGAAATAATTATCGAAAAACAGATTATGACGAATTTCAATTTTGGGAATACGTTGCGCTAAATGGAGCAAATAGTTGAACCAAAGCCAACAGTTTTGACCCATTGTTGGTTAATTGGTGTTGTCGAACCTTGATATACAATAAAATCATATTCCCCATGAACACGGTTTGCCCTTTATGTACTGTTCAGTGGTGAATTTGCCTTTAAATGGGATGCATAGATTTTCTTCCAATGGTAGCTGCATTAGACGACTTCGGACTAGCTCAATGATTGGCGACACTTTAAAAAGACGATCCTGGCATCCAGTTTTCCGTGTATTTATATCAACCAGATGCAAATTATTACGTATGGCAAAAAATTGTTTCCGCGTCATATTCTCAGTAAAAAAAGTCATTCCTATTCCATAGTCGTAATACATCTCTACTCGGGGAAATTTTAGGACGCTCATCATAATATGGTGCGCAAAAACAATGCTGACTTCGTCCTCCGTACATTGCCTGAACGACAGTTCTCCAGTGGTTTGCGCATACAAATTTGTGTAGTGTGTAGTCTTTAAAAAAAGTCATGCGTCAAAAATTTATTGAAACATGAGAACGGTGTTCCAATTCTTAAAATATTAGCTGATTTTGGCTGAAAAGTAATGCCTTCATAACTTTCGGGGGCTCGAACTGTTCTCCAACTAATGATGTTTTTTAGGGGTACACGTTAGTGAAATCTCCGGTTCTAGTCCATTGTTTGGCCCAGGTTCCTCTTGATCTGTAGATATATTGACATACTCTACATATTCTGTATCATCAACATTTTCCCCTGATACAGCTTCAAATAAAACCACATCTTCGTCTTTAACTGGATCATCAAGATCTAAATTAGCTTCTAGCAAGGCCATTATTTCATCATCCGTTAGTTTGTTCATTGCCTATTAAAATCGAGGGACAAATTATATTATTTCCAAACACAAACGTTATTTTGTAAAAGGTGAGAGTTTAAAATTCGGCTATGCCGAATTTTTATACCCTCCAATATGTAAAAAAAATAAAATTGTGTCGACTACAGACGGACGGGCATTAGTAGAATGTCTTAAAATCAATCATAAATTAATAATATATATACTTTATGTAGTCCCCGACCGATATTTCGACACGTTACACACGGAATGACAAAGTGGGTATATCCTGAAACTGTAGTTGGAGGGTATAAAAAACAGCCTCTGAAGGTAAATGTCGAATATATTCGACATCGGAAAAATAATCACCAAAAGTACCCAGATTATGTTTTTATGTTTTTTTTTTTAGAAAACGTTTTTTAACACATGTATTGATACTTAAAATTTTTATGGATATCGTCCGATCACTGAAAATATTATTTTTTATACCCTATACCACTATGTGGTTTGGGTATAATAACTTTGTGCTGCTGTTTGTAACAACCAAAAATATTTGACCTACACCCATCTTTAATTATACCGATCGAATCAGAATCACTATCAGATTCGATTTAACGATGTCCGTCCGTCCGTCCGTCCGTCTGTGTGTCCATGTAAAGCTTGTAATCAAGCTGCAGGTCGCAAATATGAATATATTTTGATAAAATTTGGTACATAAGCTTTCTTCGGCCATAGGACGAACGCTATTGAAATTGGTGAGAATCGGTCCATGTTCAGACCTAGCCCCCATACAAATCACCCCTATGAAATCAACATATATTGCCATAAGATCCAAATTATCATACAAATCTTAGTCAATTTGGGTTTGTATGTATATATTGCATCCATTAATCAGTAGTCCAAAAATGATCACTATTGGATAACTCTTAGTCATAGGCCCCATATAGAGCTGCTTCCCGATCTTCACTTAAATCTATCAAAAAACAAAAATATTGCACTGATTCTTCTCAAATTTTGTTTGTATATATTTTTGCAAAATACAAGAGACATTACCAGACATAGTCAGGATCGTTCCATTTTTGGGCCTAGTCCCCATATAGATATAGCATCCGATATGAACTTTTTCATATCTGCAGCCGAAAAAATTAATAAAAATCCAACTCAAATTTGGTTTATGCATATTTTCTATATCCAGTTAGTTGGACATGAGAGATAGGGTCTCTAAACGCATGGTACAGGGTATCGTATAGTTGGTCTAGACCGACTATAATTATACCCTATACCACTATGTGGCTTGAGTATAATGACTTTGTGCTGCTGTTTGTAACTACCAAAAATATTTTACCTAGACCCATCTTTAATTGTACCGATCGAATCAGAATCACTAACTGATTCGATTTAACGATGTCCGTTCGTGTGTCCGTCCGTCTGTGTGTCCATGTAAACTTTGTAATTAAACTGCAGGTCGCAAATATGAATGTATTTTGATGACATTTGGTACGTAAGCTTTCATTGGCAATAGGATGAACGCCATTGAAATTGGTGAGAATCGGTCCATGTTCAGACCTAGCCCCCATACAAACGACCCCTATGAAATCGACATAAATTGCCATAAGATCCAAATTGTCATATAGATCTTACTCAAATTTGGTTGTATGCGTTTATTACATCCATTAATGAGTAGTCTAAAAATGATACCTGGGACAACTCTTAGTCATAGGCCCCATATAGAGCTGATTCCCGATCTTCATATAAATCTATCAAAAAACAAAAATATTGCACTGATTCTTCTCAAATTTTGTTTGTATATATTTTTGCAGAATACAAGAGACTTTACCAAACATAGTCAGGATCGTTCCATTGTTGGGCCAAGTCCCCATATAGATATGGCATCCGGTATAAACTTTTTCATATCTGCAGCCAAAAAAATTAATAAAAATCCCACTCAAATTTGGTTTATGCTTATTTTCTATATCCAGTTAGTTGGGCCTAAGAGATAGGGTCTCTAAACGCATGGTATAGGGTATCATATAGTCGGTCTCGACCGACTATAGTTTTCTTTCTTGTTTATTCTTAAATTTTGTTGTTTTTACAAACGCACTGACTACTTCTTAACAACTCGTTTAAATATATGAAAACAAGTCAAACACATAATAAGACAAGTAAGAAAATTATAGTCGGTCTAGACCGACTATACGATACCCTATACCATGCGTTTAGAAACCCTATCTCTTAGGCCCAACTAACTGGACATTGAAAATAAGCAAAAAACAAATTTGAGTGGGATTTTTATTAATTTGTTTTGGCTGCAGATATGAAAAAGTTCATATCGGATGCTATATCTATAAAGGGACTATGTCCAAAAATGGACCGATCCTGATCATGTTTGGTAAAGTCTCTTGTATTTTGCAAAAATATGTACAAACAAAATTTGAGAAGAATCAGTGCAATATTTTTGTTTTTTAATAGATTTAAGTGAAGATCGGGAAGCAGCTCTATATGGGGTCAAAGGGATCATTTTTGGACTAATTATTAGTGGATGTAATTAACGCATACAAACCCAATTTGAGTAAGATCTATATGACAATTTGGATCTTATGGCAATTTATGTCGATTTCATATGGGTAATTTGTATGGGGGCTAGGTCTGAACATGGACCGATTCTCACCAATTTCAATAGCGTTCATCCCATGGCCGATAAAAGCTTATATACCAAATTTCATCAAAATATATTCATATTTGCGACCTGCAGTTTGATTACAAGCTTTACATGGACACACAGACGGACGGACGGACGGACATTGTTAAATCAACTCAGAAAGTGATTCTGATTCGATCGGTATAATTAAAGATGGGTCTAGGTCAAATATTTTTGGTTGTTACAAACAGCAGCACAAAGCCATTATACCCAAACCACATAGTGCTATAGGGTATAATAACAGTTATTAATTGTTAAAGTGTCTCTCTTTCATTTAAAACAAAAACATTTTAACTAACTGTAAATGATTATACTGTAAAAGCGCATAGAAACAGAGTACAGTGCAATGTCGAATATATTCGACAAATCCACGGAAAGGGTTCAAAAGTTATTAATGAAAACATGCTGACCTAAGTCGTAATGAAGCCCCATTAAATTTATATAAAAAGTTATTTTTCTCGAAAGCATGATATTCGACGATTTGTGTTATGTATGCAATCATGTTCTACTAAAAACGCTTTATATTTACGTGGAATCGCCATTTCTCTAACACTTTTAATTAAAAAGATATTAATAAAAATATACTGACCTAAGCCGTAATGAAGCCTCATTACATTTACATACATATATAAAAAGTTATTTTTCTCGAAATCATAATTTTCGACTTAGGCGGTTAATGCTTGTGACCACAGATATACGTTTTCATATTACTTTTATAAACCGTAGGTCGTTGTAAATTTAATCTGGACGGTCTGTCCATTTTAATTAAATTTGTTGAGTTCGGTTAAATAAAACAAATTTTTTATTAGCTTCAATTTTTATTACAATTGATGTTACGCTTAAAAACAATTTGTTTAACCACTCAAATCGAACTGCGTGGTTTCTAAGTTTGTCTCCCTATTTAAAGTGTAGACAAAAACTAGACACTACCGTTATTAAGCAATGTCAATTAATAGAAACATTTAAACTATGTATGGATATACATATACATGTGTGAGTATAAATGTAAATATAAGGACAACGGCATAATGAGAAAATAAAAATAAACAATACTAAAATATTTTGAAATGCCTGATTTTTGTTCAATGCAAACACCATTCCCAATACTCAAAAAAAAAAAAAAACGATTTAGTTTTAGTCTAAGTTTCTCAGTTTATTTCTTAGATATAATTCTTTGAATTTGTTGGAGATAATTGTGTGTTTATTTAAATGTTCGAATTTTTTTCTATTTAAGAAGAAAATTGAAACGTAAAATCATTTAATTATTTAACTTTGATGATCTACCTGGTATTGTGAAACCTTCCATCAAGCATAGGGTATAAAAATTAATTAATCCAAACCAAAATAATTGGACAGAAAGTGATTTTCTGCCAGCCCTCGTGATTTTACAGTATTCCGATTGTAATTTTAGCAATAATAAAAATATTTATCTCCAACAAAATAAATTATTTCATCCGCATTTCTTAGGCTTATCGTAGGCGATGGATTTTCTTTCGGTATTTCTTTGTTATTTTTCTATTAAATTTTTAATTGACAATTAATTTTGGCGACTTGCATGCAACTCTTTAATGTGTGGGTAGGAAAATGTATAATTGATCTAAATCTAATCATAATTACCTAGTTTATGAATTTGTGTTCTGAGTGGATACCATATGGTCAGCAATATAATCTTGCTCGATTTTATATAACTAACAACGTAGTAAACGAAGTCGTTATTTTATTAATTGCGCAAAGTCTATCGTTAAGAATTCTACTTTGTCAACTACTGATGATCGTGGGAAAATTAAAATATCTACTGCCAACAGTTTTGCATTCACCAAATCTAATGCGCTACATTGCATGATCTATAAACAAGAAAATAAAAGTTCGCATTCAGTAAAATATGTTTTATACTTATAATTGACAAGAACAACATTCAAAGATTTCATCATTTACACAAAAATATATCTATAAGTATATACTCGTATATATTTTACATCCACAGTGGCATTGCACATATAACGAGCACACACTTTATTACATTTTAGTCAACTGTCACTATAACTATTGCTTCCAATTATTTTTCATCCACAAATCGGCAATTCATGTTTTATTCTTTTTCATTAATGCAAGTTTTGTACGAGTATGATTGTCCGGCGCTGTTACTAAGGGAAAAAAGAAAATTTCATAGGTTCTCATATGGAGTAATCAATATACACCTAGTAGAAAGAGTCTGCGTGCATACTCTTATTTTAATTTGGAAGGGCAATTACTAAAAACAAAAACAAGTAAGAAAATTATAGTCGGTCTAGACCGACTATACGATACCCTATAACATGCGATTACAAACCCTTAGGCCCAACTAAGTGGGATTTTTATTAATTTTTTTGGCTGCAGATATGAAAAAGTTCATATCGGATGCTATATCTATATGGGGACTAGGTCCAAAAATGGACCGATCCTGATCATGTTTGGTAAAGTCTCTTGTATTTTGCAAAAATATATACAAACAAAATTGGAGAAGAATCAGTGCAATATTTTTGTTTTTTTTGTAGATTTAAGTGAAGAAAGGGAAGCAGCTCTATATGGGGCCTACGGCTAAGAGTTGTCCCATAGGGATCGTTTTTGGACTACTCATTAATGGATGTAATGAACGCATACAAACCCAATTTGAGTAAGATCTATATGACAATTTGGATCTTATGACAATTTATGTCGATTTCATAGGGGTAGTTTGTATGGGGGATAAGTCTGAACATGGACCTATTCTCACCAATTTCAACAGCGTTCATCTCATGGCCGATAAAAGCTTACATACCAAATTTCATCAAAATATATTCATATTTGCGACCTGCAGTTTGATTACAAGGTTTACATGGACACACAGACGGACGGACGGACGGACATTGTTAAATCAACTCAGAAAGTGATTCTGATTCGATCGGTATAATTAAAGATGGGTCTAGGTCAAATATTTTTGGTTGTTACAAACAGCAGCACAAAGTCATTATGCTTATTTTCAATGTCCAGTTAGTTGGGCCTAAGAGATATGGTTTCTAAACTCATGGTATAGGGTATCGTACAGTCGGTCTAGACCGACTATAATTTGTTACTTGTTTTTCTTTAATTTTATAATCTTTCGCTTTAATTACTTGTTGGATATATAGTAGTATAACAAAGAATTAAATCTAATATATAATAACTTAAAATATTCTATTCAATAATGTATATTTAAACTAAGTGTTCTTTTGATTTTGTATATTTTTTATAGCATTATCTTATTGGTAGTCCAAGTTATATTCAGAATCTTCGAATTCAAGTTATATTTTTTTTTTATATATTGTTGACTCTGCTGGCATATTACAATTGTGTGGTGCAATTACAATGTTATAGTATCGTTCTATAAAACATAAATTTTTTTAGAGCAAGACATAACATAATGAAGTTGACGTTTGACGTTTGACATTTAACTGCATTATTTATTTTATTGGTTAATTGTAATAATATTAATCTGGATCGATATTTTGCTTACATAATTTAAGCAGTATAATAATTATTGCAATATGTCTAGGAGTGTGAAAATGGTTTCAATGTGTTTGAAAAGTGTTGAAAGAAATGTAACCTCAACTGGTGAAGACGGAAGCATATAATATTTTTGTGTCAAAATAAAGCACATAAAATGGGCTTTCTCAATTATGTATGTTTTAGATTACACCATTTCAGGTTAGCAAAAGTTAGGTCGATTCTGAGAGTCAGGGGTGAAAATAGAGGCTAAATTAGAAGACCCGTATAGCGGCGTTTGTTTATGTTAGTTCGATTTTTTTTTAATCGACCTTCGAACTTTGCAGTCAAATGCCGATTTTCAGCATATTGTTTATATGGTTTTTTGGCTATAACTCGTCGAATAATTGATATTTTTTTCAATCTGTAAAAGCCAAATTATTGCTAGAGACCTGTGCAGCAAATAAAATTTTTTATAAAATTGATTTAGAAAATTTTTGTGGTGCTTATGAAGCAAAATGTTGGAAAAATTATTTTTTTTTTATGCTTTTTGAAAATATTTTCCACAAAACTAAGTCTTTTTTGCTTTCTGTTTTATCTATAATATGCTTCTCAATTTTTTCAATAAATTTAATTTGAAAAAAAAAATGGTCTTAGTCGATAATTTGCGTTAAAAATCCCAAAACCATTAAATAAATAGCGATTTAGGTAGAAGTAATTAAAAGGGAAGTTCCAAGAATTAGGAATTAGTAAAGCAACTTTTTTGTTTTCAACCACCGCACAGGTAGCGATTTTTTTTATTTCTTACAAGCGAACTAATTTCAAAAATGAAGATTCAGTTAAGACTCGAAACTCAGCCGAAGGTGTCTTTTAATTTTCGCTCGGTCGCAAAGTGGTCCAAATGCTCAACATAGCCGGAAGAAAGTCATAACTCGCTTTTCAAAAGCCGCATTGACATGAAACTTTGCACTTTCATAGATTTTATCAATAAAAACACTCACCAAAAAATGGGCGCAATCTAATACTAGAAAAGATAATACTTTTATGCAATGTAAAAGAAATTTGGAAAAAATTGAAGACAGAGCTAGATGGAGTAGCTACTTTCGAACAAAGCGACTTGTTCATCTTCAGCATCCTTCTGCCTATTGCTTCAACTCATGCTTAATCAACTATTTAACTCAACATTAGAAAGAAAAGAACATGTGAAATGTTTTTTCTTTCTTTTCATACGAGAGTTAGAACGAACAAGCAGAGTTTTTTTTTCCAATTTATAGCTTTCTCTACATTAACATCGCTTTGATCAATTACAAATCTCGTAATGTGAAAAAAGCTCTTTTTGTTTTGCCAAACGTCCAATAGATGGGAACTGTAATGACATGTGAAATCTTAACAGATTTATCACAATTGCATTGGACCGTATGTTTTGTATGTTAGTTTTTATGTATTGTCGATCTTGTGTTGTAATAATAATTAGTTATTTATAGTTCGGTTCGAGATCATGTATACATTTTCTAATACTAGAAAAGATAATACTTTTATGCAATGTAAGAGAAATTTGGAAAAAATTGAAGACAGCGCTAGATGGAGTAGCTACTTTCAAACAAAGCGACTTGTTCATCTTCAGCATCCTTCTGCCTATTGCTTCAACTCATGCTTAATCAACTATTTAACTCAACATTAGAAAGAAAAGAACATGAGAAATCTTTTTTCTTTCTTTTCATACGAGAGTTAGAACGAACAAGCAGAGTTTGTTTGCCAAACGTCCCATAGATGGGAACTGTAATGACATGTGAAATCTTAACAGAACTATAAATAACTAATTATTATTACAACACAAGATCGACAATACATAAAAACTAACATACAAATAATATACCTGTATTTATGTAAAACATTATTTATTTATCTAAAATTTCGAATTTTTATCACACATTTTAATCTACATTAATAGGAGCTATAGAAAGAAATGTTTTCAATTTAATGAAATATGAATATATATTTAATCCAAAGATTCAAAATGTTAAAGGCAAGTGAAATGTAAAGGCAAATCGAAGACAATTGTAAATTATTCAAAAAACAACGGCCTGTGGCGAACAAATACAACAAATCGAAAAAGACAATATGTTTGCTTTAATCTGATTCACTTTCTGAATCGAGGAACGATTCTGGTATAGAAGCATCTGAAAGTAACGCAATAACTTCTTCGCCCAAAAGCTCTGTACTGCGAGAATGAATGAATGAATGAAGCCTTTGTTGAAAAAGAAGAAATAAGAGGATCTAAAGACAAGAGGAGATAGTGAAAAAGATTATGCATTGTTTTTCGCGGTACATTTTTCGGGTGTGACTTTCTCGTATATTTCGGAAGTCTTTGCTTCGAGATTCCAACGCTTCTTCCGACAACATTCCTATAGGAAGTGCTGCATATTGGATAATATCTGCACCATGAATGAGGACTTTGTGAACACTCGATGGCATGTAATACCATGAATACAATTGTATATATAGTTTTGCTGTATCCATGCCATACGTACGAAATGCATTCACGTTAATAGCAAAGCCACATGCCATTGTGTTTAAAATTACACCAAATCTCTTTATTAAATCCTCATCAACATTAGTTATTGATGAAACAAGAGTTGGTTGCTGGCAGAATCTTCTAGCCGTATTCCCATCATATGTTGTTCCACATCCTGGTTTGGGAATATCAACTAACAAACCCATCTCTTTTCTTAGGCGATCAGTAATTATTTTCTTGGTTTCCTTCTGCACAGCTTTATCAAAATCCACTCGAGCTTGCCATTTTTGAATATCAAGTTTGTAAGCTATATGAAGGATGCATTCAAAGAACCGTATCCATGCGTGCAACGTCGATAGGCCAAACTCAAAAAGGCTTTCTTTAGATTGTAATTTTTCAACTGCCTTTAAGTCATGCATTATAGTAGGCGAAGCTCTACAAATACCACAACGTTGAGGAGAGGAACCCGCGAGCATTGAGAAGATTTTTCCATCTATCATTGTCTAAAAATTATGGATGATATTAATTTCTTTGCCATCTTAACAGATTTTCGTTGGGACTACGGCAGGTATTTGAGTTTTTATCGCATCAATTTCTTTTGTAGCTAGAAAATTGCTTTCTTTTTCAAATATAATTTTGATTGGCCTGCAAAATCTTCTGGAAGATGGGCGTGGATTCTGCCAAATTAGTTTGTTACCTTCTTTAAGCTGCAGAGGTACCAAACAAATTGCAAACAAATGTTCATCCGTTCAATCGGCGTCCAATGCTCACTGCTGCCATCGCATCCCCATTTATAGGACAAAATAAATAATTTGCAAAACTTCGTTTTGTTGCTTTAAAAGCCTTTATTCAGTGTGATCTACTAAGCTTTGCAAAGATACTTCCGCCGATATTTCAGAAATGTTGATACCATCATTTGGATAGCATTGCCAAAAGTTTATGGTATGAAGGGTAGATTTCAGCGTTATGGTTTTTAGCACCTGCACGCAAAAGACTATAAGTTGTCATGTGTATCCACCATCGATATACAAAACTAACGCCTACTCATTTGTGTATGGTATTGGTACTTTTGGAGAAAAGCTCAATTTTTTTTTTTAATTTTTGCTGCTCTTGACGTAGAAGAGTCTATGGTTTTGACAATGCCCGCAGTATTTCTTTTTCCAGACTTATAGAGACTTGTTCCAGCAGCAAATGTCAGTTCTTCTGGGGACCAAGTCTTCAATAAAGGTGCAACTTTCTTTCGCTTCGATCTCTCACTTTTATCCGAGCATTCTTTAGAATTCGGTGTCGACGGCCGATCCAGTAATCCGTCATCCTGAAATGCTGAAGAAGGCTTAATTGGAATAACAAAATTCCCATCTAGCCAGTATTTATTTGTAGCCTCGAAAACTAGCTTTGTTCGATTGGCTTGAGCCCACTTCTTAGCCAGAAACCATACAAATATTCGAGCAGATTACTTCACTTGTTTGTAATAGCTATCCGTTTCATTATTCTGAAGCCCGATCTTACCAAAAACATATGATACAACAGCATTAAGTTTCTTATTTTGTTGTTTTTCACTATAACAAGCATCAAATAGCTCCCTCTTAGTAATGGACATTTTAAACTGTAAACCAAATAAAAAGCATTTAGGCAAAAACTGGCAGCTAATTTTGAAAACATTGACAAGCTACAATGATACAGATTACAAGAACACAAATAAGAGAATTAAAGTTTTACAAATTCCCATTTAAAACTCTAATTGAATTTAGACATTGAACAAAATGTTTATATATAAGACACACATGTACAAAACTGCATTTTCTTCTCTAAATAAAACATTTTATTTGAAATATAAAAATAGTAAAATTTTTTCCTACCTCTGTTAAATTAATTTCAGCAAAAAAATATTTTAAAACCTTTGTTTTTATTTTTTTCACGACAACTTTAATTGCGGTACTAAATATCAACTGAGCTATTAATAGAAAAACAAAACAGTATTTACTTATGTTTAAAAGAAGAAAACAAAACTGAAACGGAAGTTAAATAAAAAATGTACCGTTATGCACTGTGAGCACTTGTCAACTTATTATCGAACAAAATATTTAGTTTCGAAATAATAAAATAAATTACTTTCTTCCGGCTAGGTGGAGAATTTGGACCACTGTGGGTCGTGATAAAATTCGCTTTTAATTTTTTTGGAACTTATTTCATTTTGTTAGTGATTTAAGTTAAGTCCATCGGTTTCATTAAAATAACAATAAAAAAACATTGTGCAATACATATTGTATTAAAAATGTCGTAACCAAAATGGACCATTTTTGTAATGTTTGTGGACGTATCATAGCAAGCGATGAAAAATGTGGCAATGCGAGTGATTTTTTTTTTTTTTTGGAAGCCTATAAACAATATTTCTCGCAATAGTTTATCACTGACGTAAGCTATGCCCCTAAAAAGTTTGCTTTAATTGCTATTTAACTCTTAAGCATGGTATACCAATGATGTGGTTAGACAACAGCCCGCATCAAGAAGAAAACTTTGATTAGAAGGAAAGCAAAAAATAAAACTTATGTAGCAGTGCAAAGTGTCCAATTACCATTACCGCACTCAGAATTCGTTCCAGTACCAACATAACGAAGTATTGATCTTCAAACAGATATCAGTACTACAACCGCCGCTGCTACATCCATGGATTTCTTCTCAGAATACGACCCTGGTGAAGGTTCATCCTATGAAACATCAAAGGACCCAATCCTAGTCACACAAAACCAATTGGATGGAATTGTTGCAAATTTGTTTTTGACTCAGAAAAAATCAGAACTACTGGCTTCAGTTTTGAAAGGAAATAATTTGCTGGCGAAAGGTACCAAAGTAACAGCATATCGAAAACGCCAAAAAGAGTTAGAAAAGTTCTTCAATGTGAATGATGCAAAAAATTTCGCTTATTGCAACGATATTGAAAAGTTAATGGAGACGATAGGGTTAACCTATAAAAAAGATGATTGGCGTTCATTCATCGATAGTTCACTAATCAGCTTAAAAGTTGATGATGACCAAGATATTAGATGGTACAGTGATGTAGATCCACAGCCGCCTGCTAAACGGGAACTGGCCAAAACATTAATTTAATTTATTTAATACTTAAAACTTTTCATAACTAACATTTCAAAAATATATTTTTTTTCCATATTTTTATAATTTCTTTTTCAATGTTTCTTCAAAACCAACTGGTACATAAAAAATGAGAAGTAAATTAATATTAAGCTGGAAAACGCAAGTTTTGTATTATGATTGTTTTCTTTTCAAATGAAATTTATTGAAAAAACTGAGAAGCATATTATAGATCAAACAGAAAGCAAAAGAGACTTAATTTTGTGGAAAATATTTTCAAAAAGCATGAAAAAAAATAATTTTTCCAACATTTTGCTTCATAAGCTCCACAAAAATTTACTAAATCAATTTTTGAAAAAATTTTAATTGCTGCACAGGTCTCTAGCAATTGGCTTTTACAGATTGAAAAAATATCAATTAGTCGACGAGTTATAGCCAAAAAACCATATAAACAATATGCTGAAAATCGTCATTTGACTGCAAAGTTCGAAGGTCGACTAAAAAAAAATTCGAACTAACATAAACAAACGCCGCAGTACAGGTCTTCTAATTTAGCCTCTATGTTCACCCCTCACTCTCAGAATCGACCTAACTTTTGCTAACCTGAATTTGTTCCACAGTGTTACGCTAATTTTGTGTTTTGTTCTAGAATTTTATGAATAGCCATGAAATGAATGATGATGGACTGAAACAATGGACTCCACCAGATAGGCAGGTAGGAATAAATATATATTTTTTAAAAGTAGCAACAAAAAATAAATTTTTTGTTTTATTGAGCGTGTTCATGAACTAAATGTAAACGGTGAACAAGGAAATAATATTACCTTGAGCGACATAATAATATCAGCTCCAGTAATATTTGTAGAACAACCGAACATTATTTGTATTTTTTTATAAGCTGTTTGGCCGTAGTTTATTAAAACACAGTTTTTTATTTTACGCCAACGTTTCGTCAAGCACTTGCTGACATCTTCAGGGCTTAAACTATTTTTCTACGTCAATTCTGCTGTTCTAACAACCGAACATTATTGTTGAAGTTGTCACTTCTAAGTTTTCCCCTAATGAAGCACTGGACGGCTTGGTAAAATGTAATGAAGTGCAGTAAATAGAAGAAAATATGGTGAAGCGATTCGCAAATGATAATAATATTATACTTCATAACAACAGGGAAGATGAAGTTGAAGAATTTGCAGAAGTACACGAAGCTAATTAATTATTGGAAGATTGGATAGAACATATGTAACACAGAAGTTAAAAAGCCAAGCCAAAGAAATAGCAAGCCTGAGAATTGAAATATGAAAAAAAAACAAGTTCACAATAAAAATCCCTAATGGTGACAATACTAGATGAAGTAAACAAATCATTCGCAACAACCAACTTTTAGTCGTTAGTATTAAAAAAATAATTCTTATAAATTTTATCTCAATACTAGGGTATCATTATAATAGTTTAAAAGTTATTGTGTATGATTATTCCTCTTACAATTTATAGATATCATTCGCTGGACCCAACCTAGCCTTAACCATTTTAATGTATAACTAGAGGACCCCTGCTGCTCCGCAGCATTATATTATATATTAATTTTTATAATATAATACCAAAATTTGCCAAGAGAAGTTAACGTACAGTAATGCCAAAATATGCCAAGATAAGTTAACGTACAGTAAAAGTAAAGTTGATTCTCCACGCATAACTTTCCTCAAACCCAACGAATTTAAGCAGTTAATAGCTCAAAAGAAGGAGCTTGATCCACTGAGTGTTCTTAGACATATGTGAACAGCATACGTTAATTAGAACTCTAGTTATAGAGGTTTGAGAGAAGAAAAATATTGAAAAAAATCTTGAATGCAAAGTTTGTTCATAAATTCTTTTAATATATAAGATATTCTTTCAATCGTTTTCGTAATAATTATCATGAAGGGAAATTACTGCATCGACTTTTCAAATTACAAAAGCTCGGGATATGAAATTTGGGTTGTTTGATCCTTCTTTTTAATAAACCAAGAAACACGAAATGTGGGATGCTTAATTAACTCCGATATTTAGAATTCGCTTACTTTTTAAGAAGCCCACCAATAACAACAGGAACTTTTAACCACCACACTTCACAATAAAAAGTATTAAATATTGCATTGTCAACATTTTTGACTTACCGAAATAAATCTTTAATAGATGAATATATCAGAGTTTTATTGATATTTGTTCGGTTTCTTTCGTTCCATTCACAAAAGTTTCGTGAGCAAAAGTTTGATGAAATTTGTTGTCCGTTTATTATCGTCTACAACTTTGTGGGAAACTATTAATGGTATCTTCCCTTTTATGTTTATGCACAGTCTCATTACTACAAACAATAAGTTAGCATAAACAAAGCAACAGTTTTCTTAATTGATATTTTATTAAAACAGGGTAAGCACTTTTATTAAAGACGAGAAAAAGACTCGTCGTATATTATAGATGTTAAAAAATTGTATTGCTCACACATGAACATACTACATACCTATGTATATAAGAAATTTAAAACTCTATATAGTATAACTACGTAATAAGATCATTATTTTAAAGGACTAAAAAACTATTTTCATGCAAAATACATAAATTATTTTATGGGGAAAATGATTTTTTGCACTAAGCTAATAAAGGTAGGTAGGTGTATATTTTTTGCAAGATTCATTTATAAGAAATCGTCAAGTATAATCAAAATTTGAAAGAAAATTGTTTGCATCTCTTTGTGTCTAAACATCAAATATTAAATATACAGAGACTCAGAAAGTACTCCTGAGTCGATCAGTATGGGCAAAAAAAAAAATGCTTATTATTACACAACTGTTTGTAGATTTAAGAGATCTATGCTAATAAATAATTATTGGATTGATTTCAGAGATTTTTACTGAATTTTATTTATTTGTTTAATTTTATACATTCTGACTGCACTGTGCAAAACTGGCTCTACAAAGAGTACTTTTGCTTTCAAGTTAACGATTGCCTTGAAATTTAAAATCGTTCATGTTCATACACTACCAAATGGTACTTATTGTACAGTAGAATTAGAGATCATTTTGTAGCATCTTTAAAAGCAACCAAAATATAACAAGTAAGAAAATTATAGTCGGTCTAGACCGACTATACGATACCCTATACCATGCGTTTAGAAACCCTATCTCTTAGGCCCAACTAACTGGACATTGAAAATAAGACAAAACCAAATTTGAGTGGGATTTTTATTAATTTTTTTGGCTGCAGATATGAAAAAGTTCATATCGGATGCTATATCTATAAAGGGACTAGGTCCAAAAATGGACCGATCCTGATCATGTTTGGTAAAGTCTCTTGTATTTTGCAAAAATATGTACAAACAAAATTTGAGAAGAATCAGTGCAATATTTTTGTTTTTTAATAGATTTAAGTGAAGATCGGGAAGCAGCTCTATATGGGGTCAAAGGGATCATTTTTGGACTACTTATTAGTGGATCTAATGAACGCATACAAACCCAATTTGAGTAAGATCTATATGACAATTTGGATCTTATGGCAATTTATGTCGATTTCATATGGGTAATTTGTATGGGGGCTAGGTCTGAACATGGACCGATTCTCACCAATTTCAATAGCGTTCATCCCATGGCCGATAAAGGCTTATGTACCAAATTTCATCAAAATATATTCATATTTGCGACCTGCAGTTTGATTACAAGCTTTACATGGACACACAGACGGACGGACGGACGGACGGACGGACATTGTTAAATCAACTCAGAAAGTGATTCTGATTCGATCGGTATAATTAAAGATGGGTCTAGGTCAAATATTTTTGGTTGTTACAAACAGCAGCACAAAGTCATTATACCCAAACCACATAGTGGTATAGGGTATAAAAATAATGAATTTATTGTGGCCATGAAATTACAGTTAAGTGACTTGGCAGTCAAACAAACTAGCAAAATTAACTACGGACAGAGAACCAAACCGAACTGTACCAAGCAATACCATTTAACATAAAAAGCTGCGCTGGGAAAATTATACTTACTTCGGACACCCATAGAAAATACAAGATACAAATACTAAGTTACAAAAGTGAACAAAATCACGTAACCACAACATAATAATGCTTACATCACACAACAATAAGAATAAATAAGTTCATTGAAATCACGACATTGCTACATTGATGGAAATAATCATCACGGTATGAGTCACTTAACGGTATCTATCCTAAAACAATTTTAGTTCACACTTAATGCTGCCACATAATCACAGTTGGAGAAAAAATGCATTCTTAATGTGGCTATCTACGTTTTACATAAATTGATAATTTGTTTAATATTAAACAGAATTAACTTTTAACTAACAGTAGAGTGAGCAGGGTATTTGAAATAGTTCTGCAATAAAAACAAGTAAGAAAATTATAGTCGGTCTAGATCGACTATACGATACCCTATACCATGCGTTTAGAGACCCTATCTCTTAGGCCCAACTAATTGGATATAGAAAATAAGCATAAACCAAAGTTTAGTGGCATTTTTATTAATTTTTTTTGGCTGTAGATATGAAAAAGTTCATATCGGATGCTATATCTATATGGGGACTAGGTCAAAAATGGACCGATCCAGACCATGGTTGGTAAAGTCTCTTGTATTTTGCAAAAATATATACAAACAAAATTTGGGATGAATCAGTGCAATAATTTTGTTTTTTTTTAATAGATTTAAGTGAAGAAAGGGAAGCAGCTCTCTATGGGGCCTACGACTAAGAGTTGTCCCATAGGGATCGTTTTTGGACTACTCATTAATGGATGTAATATACACATGCAAACCCAATTTGACTAAGATTTATACGACAATTTGAATCTTATGGCAATTTATGTCGATTTCATAGAGGTCATTTGTATGGGGGCTAGGTCTTAGCATGGAGCGATTCTCTCCAATTTCAATAGCGTTCATTCCATGGCCGACGAAAGTTTATGTACCAAATTTCGTCAAAATATATTCATAGTTGCGACCTACAGTTTAATTACAAGGTTTACATGGACACACAGACGGACGGACGGACGGACGGACATCGTTAAATCGACTCAGAAAGTGATTCTGATTCGATCGGTATAATGAAAGATGGGTCTAGGTCAAACATTTTTAGTAGTTACAAACAGCAGCACAAAGTCATTATACCCAAACCACATAGTGGTATAGGGTATAAACTGATTTCACTTACCTAGTGGGTGTTGCATTATCCAAGCAAGACTGTTAAGTTCGGCTATGCCGAATCTTTGATAAACTACACCTGCGTTTTTATGTTTACATTACCTTCAGGACTCTTTTTCACTATTAATGTATAAAAAATGCAATAATAAACTTAATTGGGCAATTCATTTCGTATGTTGTATTTAAATACACTATACAATCGTCAAATAGTAAAAAAAAAACAAGTAAGAGTGTTCAATTCGGCTGTGCCGAATCTTTGATACCCTCCACCTCGGTTTGAGTATTGATAATAAATGTAAACAAAATATTGGAAAAATAGGCATGCGTTTCCTATATGCATGCGTTTCCTGTTATATGACATAACTTCTCGTTTAATTTAGTTTTAGCTAATTAAATAGCTCGCCCTTACCTCCATTGCAAAGGTAGTGGTTGTGTAGGGTGGCTATATGCATTAAATCGTGCTAATTGGAGATGGCTGTATAGGTTCTTTTAACTGGCGAAATATTTTTTCATTGCGGCCATGTAGGTCGGATGGAGTAACAAAATAATAACCAACAAAAAGCTCTCTCAAATTTTTTATTAAAATATTGCCATATTTGGAAAATATAGAGAATAAATTTATAATAATAAATAATCAAATTAGGGATGCCAAACGCAAAAAACCAAATGTCCCAATCATTTTAAATAAAATAATTTGTTATCTTTATTTTCTGAAAAACTTCAAATATTCATCCAAAAAAAATTGTGAAAATTTATATATAAATAACATTCTCATCAATTGCGTTTATTTATGTAACAATTTTTATGTTCGCAATTCTTAAATATCATTTGAGGTTTTATAAAATTCATTGAATTTAAATTAATATTTTCTGTAGTCCGATTCTGCAAATTTCAACGATCCGACAATCGCAAAATATATCGACAGCTATTGTTGTTTGCACTGAGGGTTAAGTGATTCACTAAGTACATACATCTTATCAACAGTCGACAAATCTATTTTTCTATTTATTTAAATTGTAAACGAGTGGCATCTCTGTCAAAATAAGCGAAAAACACAAAGAATAGAAAAAAACAAATTACTTCGTGCTTGACAGGATGATTTTATGTTTATGTTTAATATCTTTATTTTTTTTTACTAATATTTCTGTTTATTTATTTGAAAATGAAATAATGAATTGAATATGCTATTTTTTTTTTTATTTATATAAAACAGATTTTTTAATAAAAGCAAAATATTTTCACTATTTTATGATTTTTATTTATGTATGCCACCATTTCAACCTAAAAATTTAAGTTTTTATCGATTGAATAAACAACACAAAAATGGTTGTCGTTTAGATAACAACAACAGCTGACTTTAACAATAGCGAATATCGTTTAAAAATTTTACTAATAATTTTGCTTTTCTTTTTTTTAACGATTCGACTATCGTTAAAAGAAATTACTGAAAAGCTATTAATTTCTCCTGAATGCCAATATTTTTTTTTAATGTAAACATTTTTTAAATGTAAACATATTTGGTGTTTTTTTTGGAATTTGATACAATTGATGTCTTCTAAATTTAAAATTATTATTATTTCGGACGTTTTGATATGATTTTCTGAAATCCAATTAATATTCTATAATTTACTAGCTGAGTCCCTTCCGCGTTGCTGGCCCGAAGAAAACATCTGGATTTTATATTGCATCTAAATTTTAATACCGAGTGTTGGGCAAAAGTAAAGCACGAACTCCCTCGAAAATCCTTAAATACATTGCATTTAATATTATGAATATGACTGAAAAAAAATATACGTTTTCTTGAATATTTTAACACCAGCGCCACCTACAGGTGAAAAACTTTGTCAGCAACTTTAGTTTTATGTACATAATATATGTTGCGAATTTGAGCTAAATTGGACCGTAAATAAATTTTTTGGGAAAATCTCGACCCCAGCGCCACCTATCGGGTACAAAAAAAAGTTATGCAAATCGGAGAACCAAAGGAACATATGGTATGAATACGAAGTCGCTAGCATTAGTGGTTCAACAGTTATTAGAGTACCAACATACGCAACAACGTTTTTATACATATATTAAGATAAAATAAATGTACATATACTTTAAGTAGTCTGTAAGGATGATTCCATAGACTGAATAAATAAATAAATATTTTTCAATATTTTTTCAAATCGAATCAGATAGTGATTCTGATTCGATCGGTATAATATAAGATGGGTCTAGGTCAAATATTTTTGGTAGTTACAAACAGCAGCACAGCAGTCATTATACCCAAACCACATAGTGGTATAGGGTATAAAAAGGTATTTCATATAAAGCGATTTGACTACATTCGTTCTAGTAGAAATCAATATATTTGTCATTTTTGTAAATGCAAACATATTACTTGATAGACTACGAGTATTAACTTAATACATTTGAATACTAAGTTAAAAAATTTTGATTATTTGAATGAATTCAATTACATTTTACCATTATTTTTGAATAAGTTTATCATTATTATCACATTATCTATAATATTAATAGGCTAGGCGATTTCTTGTGACTGATGTTTTGTTCTTCCGTTTTATCCCGATTTTGACCAAAAGTATATTATTTGAAAGGTATTTCTTTTTAGCCGATTTGCAGATTTACAGATTTTTTAATTTTTTCCTTTATTTTGAGTAAATTGCATTTAAAGTTGCTACTCACACATACATAAAATTATACAATATATGTCCCTGCAAACATTTTTGAGATTTTTTGGCGATTGCTTGTTTGGCGATGATTACGCGATCCTTCTCATGGAAGACGAATCGCTAACCATCGCCTACACCTTACAACTAAGCGAAGAGTACGCGAGCGTACACAAGTAAGTCAATTTTTTTTCTAAAAACACTTAATTCTGACAACAATTTTGATGACGTTGACGATGTGAATCGCGCACCATCGCCTACGCATTGAAACTAAGCGATGAATACGCGAGCGTACACAAGTAACGGCAAATCTTTCTCACAATAGTCAAAATATTGTGGCATTCTTTATCGTTTTGAGATGAGTCATCAGTGTTTTTTCATAACTTTCGATAGAATTTTTTTGTCTTGTTGTTTTGTTAAGGTAACGGGAAAATAAATATTTGGTTTCAAGGGCAATTAGCAAAATTGTCATTTAAGTTGAGCAAGTGATTTGTGAAGGGTGGGTTTATTCAAATAATTCATATAAATAATATTAAATACATCGGAAATATTAAAAGAAATATTTTAATAGAAGTAAAAGTTGTGATCAGTGAAAGGTGTGGTGTTTATAAGTTATAAATTAATAAAAATATTGTCTAACAAAGCACTGCGGTTGAAAAGTAAGAGAGAAGCGTCAAAAATAATAACAAGTAATTTTAATTTAAATGCAGTTGCAAGTACTAGTGCGGAAAAAAGTGAAAACGTAAATATTTCACGAAATAGTTGTTGTTTATTAACCATATGTTGTCATTCTTATTTTCATCGCCGGCGATTCAAGAGCGATGCAAAGGCGATTGAAAACGTTTCAGGTACAAAAATGGCAATAATATTATTAAAGCTATAAACATTCTCAAACGCCGTAAATTCGTCCACTAATCGCCGTCGAGTTATTGCTTTTAGGTACACATCGTGAATGCAAAGCGATCATGCAAACATTTTCGATCGCCAAATAATCGCTCGCGAAACTCCGATAAAATGTCTAAAATCGCGGCGAGCAATAGCGTGCGATCTAAAAGTTTTCTTCAGGCGATTCGCGAAAACGATCGCCTGTGTGCCTGATGCGACTCGCCAATGGGGATTCGCCAGCGAATCAGTATTAGAGAGCCGCCTTCGAATCAATATTCGCAAATCGCATAAGAATCACTATTCGCGAGCCGCCGGCAAATCGCTTCTGGCAAATCGCCTACGAATATGTATTCGCGAATCGCCGGTGGAACCTCAATGGCGAATCGCATCAGGCACACAAGCGATCGTTTTCGCGAATCGCCTGAAGATAACTTTTAGATCGCACGCGATTGCTCGCCGCGATTTTAGACATCTTATCGGAGATTCGCGAGCGATGATTTGGCGATCGAAAATGTTTGCAGGGGTGTGTGTTGTTTATTAGATTTGTTAATGTGTTTGTAATAAAAATGAGTTCGTGTTTTGTGTTCATTAGTGAATTGGCTATAATTGAAGTAATTAAAGTATGCTAACTTTTAGGGTTTTTATTTAATGAAAAAATAAAATTTCCTAGAATTTGCGCTCGAATTTCGAGGGCTGGAATCTGCTAGTTATTATTACTATCCAACGAACAATGAAAAAAAAAATTCTTAATGTATACAAAATAAATTTAAAAATAATATATAAAAACATTAAAGTCGGTGTAGACTGCCTATACAATAACCCATTCCAATGCATTTTGTGAGAGCTTAATAAGAGGTGCGTCTAAGTTACAAACATCAGCACAAACTCATTACATCCTGTACACATAGTGGTACATGGTATAAAAACAAAATCCAATGTTGAGAATCGAGCCTACAAACTCCCATACTTCAGTACATATCTCAAGTCTATTACACGCCAATAATTCGTATTAATATTGAAGCTATATTGCCAATAATAATTACAGCAATTAGAGATATGTATTATTTGTTATAAATCTCTTTGTAAAGTTTAATGAAAAGTAATTAGAGACACTTGCTATTGATTATCTTTCATATCAACTAAAGGCGACTATTTCTTCATTTCAACATGGCGGTTTGAATTCAAGGTCAAAAATTACTTATCTCTTAACCCATATATCCAAAGGTTTTGTCCGTGCGGAGCAGATGGATGTGATATACACTAAATTTAGTAAAGCTTTTGAGAGGGTGGATCATAATATTTTACTTCTCAAGACTCATTGGCAGACCTGAACATATTATTTTGTGGGTGGAATCGTACCTTACAATTAAAGCTGAAAGGATATTGTTTCGCAATATTGAATCTAAGATTGTAAGTGTTACTTCCAGCATTCAACAAGGCAGTCATTTGGTCCCGTTATTGCTTTTACTATTCTTAAATGATATTCCGATTGTAATTTCGAATTGTAACATCCCCATGTATGCAAATGATATTAAGTTTCTTCACAGATTCAATGACATAAATGGTCGTATTACTCTTCAACGTGAACTCGGTTTATTAGTTGAATAGTGTAATTTGAACTTGATGGAACTGAGTTTTAAGACATGTATTTCAGAGCTGCGTGAAAATTTCTGATGAGTATCGTATTAATGTATTACAGTATTGGAAACCATTCGGAAACCATTTCTGGACTTCGGTGTACTTATGGATAAGAAACTTGATTTAGTTGGTCATATTAATATGAATGTTAATAAGACAATCTTGACTGTTGGTTTGTTAAAATATGGGCTAAGGAGTTTTCTGATCCATATGCTCTAAACAGCTGTATACAACTCTTGTAAGACCTATTTTTGTATATGCATAAATGATATGGAATCCATATTATCAGAATCACACCAATGCAGTTGCGTCTGTGCAGGAAAAGTTTTTGCTATTCTGTCTACGTGGTTTATGTTGGTGTTATGAGTACAGCATCATACACTTATAGGCTAAGGCTTATTAGACTTCCAACTGTTGAGAGTAGGTGGACCATATATTTAACCTTGCTAACGGCGATGTTGACGCCTTGTATATTCACTAAACATTTAATCTGCTTCATTTGATCTATTTTAGGACTTTTCCGTAGAATTTGTCAATATTTTTCATAACTCTATTTATAGATTTATTATTTATTATGTGTAAACCGTAGACTGAATTACTTCAAGGTCATCAATTACTATTAATATCCAATCCTACACATAAATATGTTAAATTGAATTTCTTTTGCACAAAAACAAAATAATAATTATAAAATTAATATATAACAAGGCGCACTATTTAAACAAGTAAGAAAATTATAGTCGGTCTAGACCGTCTATACGATACCCTATACCATGCGTTTAGAAACCCTATCTCTTAGGCCCAACTAACTGGACATTGAAAATAAGCAAAAACCAAATTTGAGTGGGATTTTTATTAATTTTTTTGGCTGCAGATATGAAAAAGTTCATATCGGATGCTATATCTATAAAGGGACTAGGTCCAAAAATGGACCGATCCTGATCATGTTTGGTAAAGTCTCTTGTATTTTGCAAAAATATGTACAAACAAAATTTGAGAAGAATCAGTGCAATATTTTTGTTTTTAATAGATTTAAGTGAAGATCGGGAAGCAGCTCTATATCGGGTCAAAGGGATCATTTTTGGACTACTCATTAGTGGATGTAATGAACGCATACAAACCCAATTTGAGTAAGATCTATATGACAATTTGGATCTTATGGCAATTTATGTCGATTTCATATGGGTAATTTGTATGGGGGCTGGGTCTGAACATGGACCGATTCTCACCAATTTCAATAGCGTTCATCCCATGGCCGATAAAAGCTCATATACCAAATTTCATCAAAATATATTCATATTTGCGACCTGCAGTTTGATTACAAGCTTTACATGGACACACAGACGGACGGACGGACGGACGGACGGACATTGTTAAATCAACTGAGAAAGTGATTCTGATTCGATCGGTATAATTAAAGATGGGTCTAGGTCAAATATTTTTGGTTGTTACAAACAGCAGCACAAAGTCATTATACCCAAACCACATAGTGGTATAGGGTATAAAAAGCGTTTTATTATACCCTATACCACTATGTGGTTTGGGTATAATGACTTTGTGCTGCTGTTTGTAACAACTAAAAATATTCGTCCTAGACCCATCTTTAATTATACCGATCGACTCAGAATCACTTTTTGAATCGAAATAGCAATGTCCGTCCGTCCGTCCGTCCGTCTGTGTGTCCCTGTAAAGCTTGTAATCAAACTACAGGTCGCAAATATGAATATATTTTGATGAAAATTGGTATATAAGCTTCCATCGGCCATAGGATGAACGCTATTGAAACTGGTGAGAATCGGTCCATGTTCAGACCTAGCCCCCATACAAATGACCCGTATGAAATCGACATAAATTGTCATAAGTTCCAAATTACCATATAGATCTCAGTCAAATTGGGTTTATATGTGTTTATTACATCTATTAATCAGTAGTTCAAAAATACTCTCTATAGGAAAATTCTTAGTCATAGGCCCCATACAGAGCTGCTTCCCGATCTTCACTTAAATCTATTAAATAACAAAAATATTGCACAGATTTTTCTCAAATTTGGTTTGTATATATTTTTTCAAAGTCTATGTGACTTTACCAAATATGTTCATGATCGGTCCATTTTTCGACCTTGTCCCCATATAAATATAGTATCCGATATGAACTTTTTCATATCTGCAGCGAAAAATATTAATAAAAATGCCACTCAAATTTGATTTATGCTTATTTGCTATATCCAATTAGTTGGACCGAAGAGATAGAGTATCTTAACCATGGTATAGGGTATCGTATAGTCGGGCTAGACCGACTATAATTTTCTTACTTGTTTTTAATTGCGATTCTTCTAATTTATACTTTAAAAAAGATCGTTTTCTTAAAATAGGTACAGTACATTTACAAGTGTGCATTTTCTTAAAATAAGTGCACTTTAAAATATCAATTTATTAAAAAAGATGCACTTTCTGCACCTTTGTGTTTTTTTACAAGAAGTGCACATTTCTTTAAAAAATGTCCACTTTTCTTAAAATAAAAGTGAAATTCTTGTTGATCATCAGACGTAGTATTTAAAAATCATTAATAATACAAAAAAAAACTTCAAACACCGAAGAAGAACTAATGACCTACCGTTTCTCATGCCATTCCGAATTCCACTCATCTACACCCAGTGGCGGATTTAGGCCTGTTCCCTTACTAGGCTTTCTTTGATATGCAGCCCTTTTTGATTATATAAAAGTAAAAAAGAAACATATAATTTTTAAATACTTAAATCATTGTGTAGTAATTTTTATCAATTTATATGGCGTTCACACTTAAGTGTTTAGCGAAGTGTTTAGTGTTTATGTGATAAACAAGTCAAATTGAGATGTTTTTCCATACATTTTTTCGTTGGCTAAACATCTCAATTGAGATGTTTAAATCTTAAACACCTCAAAAACCGAAAATATGACAGAGTTGTATTTAACTTTGCGCATGTTCAGTGCAATATTACTCATGTTTGCCAAGTTGGCATCCTTGTTTTTTTAACATTACTATTAAAGTGGCATTACAATCAAAAAAATACAATACAAAATACAATACAAAAATGAAAATAACGCATCTATATTGATAATTTCATCATTAATATAATTTAAGTAGTTGGCCGCCAATTTAATGATATTATTTTTTATCAATTTTCAAAATTTTATAACTTTTCAATTGTTTTTTATTTTGGAAACAGCTGTTCAATTTGCTGAAATGTTTAACTTAAACACACTAAATCAAGTGTGAACAACTGTGTTTTGTTTTGCAAAACATGAGCTAAAACACCTCAAAATATCGTAGTGTGAACACCATATTATTAGATACATACGTTATTTAATTGAGAAATAATTATTTAAATTTTTTGGCCAATTCAAAGCAGTGTCATATCACTCCTGTTTTTCATACATATTTCAATTATTTTATGAATAAAATGTTGTTTATAATTTTCACATAAAAGATGTACAAATTTATAACATGAATAAGGTGTGTTTAAAAAAAACTGTAATCCAAATTTTATAATATTCTTTCAAAAGTTGAGGTTTTAACTAAAATAAAATAATTTTATTATTTTCTATAAAAATTAAAATCTTATTTTCGATCTTTATCATTTTAATGATTGAGTTAGAAATTAATCAAGCTCAATATCAAATGGTTTTAATTTTAATAAAGAAAAAATAATTGGCACATTTGTTTCCAAAAATTTAACTATATTCTGCATGGCAAGTTATGCAGTTGTTTCGGGTCGATTCACTGACCCTCATCAGCAACCAAAAGTAGTAGATAGTTTGTTTGGAAAAAAATTTAAATTCCAATCACTAAATCCTTCGCAGGTAAAAACATTAATTTCTCCAGAAAATAATGACCATTTGTTTCTGAATAAATTAACCACACACGGTGCACTGTGGCGCCATTTGAGTTTTTTCGTTGCAAAAATCATAACTTTTGAGATAATCAAATAAGTTGAAAGGTATATGATAGATAATTATCGAACCATAAAACAACTGTTTGAACAAAGTGCTACCACCTTCTAGATGCTTACTTATTGGTTATCAAATTTGAAATTTGTTAACGGCATAATATATATATTGAATAAATACATAAATCAACAGAAATAAAAATAATTTCGATTAGTTACCCATTTTTAGGCTATTTGGCCAAAAAATTTTGTGTTTTTTTTTTAAACTGGAACAACGTCTTTTTTTAATTTGTTTACCTCTAGCAGTCGAAGGAGTAGCTAGGAGCATCTGCACTTCGTTGAATTAGATAAAGGAATAATCAGAGAACATATTTTGAAAATATGGCAGATATAAAAAATTATAAATTTTTTTATTTTCCATCAAAGTTGAAAAATACTGAAAGTCGGTAAATAACGTTTTAAAAATTAAAAATTAAATATTAAAAACTAAAAACTAAAAATTAAAACTTAAAAATTAAAAATTTTAAATTTAAAATTAAAAATTAAATATTAAAAATTAAAATTTAAAAATTAAAAATTAAAAATTAAAAATAAAAACTAAAAATTAAAAATTAAAATTTAAAAAATAAAATTGAAAATTAAAAATTAAAAATTAAAAATTAAAAATTAAAAATTAAAAATTAAATATTAAAAATTAAAAATTAAAAATTAAAAATTAAAAATTAAAATTAGAAATTAAAAATTAAAAATTAGAAATTAAAAATTAAAAATTAAAAATTAAAAATTAAAAATTAAAAATTAAAAATTAAAAATTAAAGATTAAAAATTAAAAAATAAAAATTTAAAATTTAAAATTTAAAATTAAAATTTAAAATTTAAAATTTAAAATTTAAAATTAAAAATTAAAAATTAAAAATTAAAAATTAAAAATTAAAAATTAAAAATTAAAAATTAAAAATTAAAAATTAAAAATTAAAAAATTAAAAATTAAAAATTAAAAATTAAAAATTAAAAATTAAAAATTAAAAATTAAAAATTAAAAATTAAAAATTAAAAATTAAAAATTAAAAAATTAAAAATTAAAAATTAAAAATTAAAAATTAAAAATTAAAAATTAAAAATTAAAAATTAAAAATTAAAAATTAAAAATTAAAAATTAAAAATTAAAAATTAAAAATTAAAAATTAAAAATTAAAAATTAAAAATTAAAAATTAAAATTAAAAATTAAAAATTAAAAATTAAAAATTAAAAATTAAAAATTAAAAATTAAAAATTAAAAATTAAAAATTAAAAATTAAAATTAAAAATTAAAAATTAAAAATTAAAAATTAAAATTAAAAAATTAAAAATTAAAAATTAAAAATTAGGTAAATTAAAAATAAAAATTAAAAATTAAAAATTAATATTAAAACTAAAAATTAAAAATTAAAAATTAAAAATTGAAAATTAAAAATTAAAAATAAAAAATTAAAAATTAAAAATTAAAAATAAAAAATTAAAAATTAAAATTTAAAAATTAAAAATTAAAAATTAAAAATTAAAAATTAAAAATTAGGAATTAAAAATTAAAAATTAAAAATTAAAAATTAAAAATTAGAAATTAAACATTAAAAATTAAAAATTAAAAATTAAAAATTAAAAATTGAAAATTAAAAATTAAAAATTAAAAATTAAAAATTAAAAATTAAAAATTAAAAATTAAAAATTAAAAATTAAAAATTAAAAATTAAAAATTAAAAATTAAAAATTAAAAATTAAAAATTAAAAATTAAAAATTAAAAATTAAAAATTAAAAATTAAAAATAAAAATTAAAAATTAAAAATTAAAAATTAAATTAAAAACTAAAAATTAAAAATTAAAAATTTAAAACTAAAATAAAATTAAAAATTAAAAATTAAAAATTAAAAATTTAAAATTAAAATTTAAAATTAAAAATTAAAAATTAAAAATTAAAAATTAAAAATTAAAAATTAAAATTAAAATTAAAAATTAAAAATTAAAAATTAAAAATTAAAAATTAAAAATTAAAAATTAAAAATTAAAAATTAAAAATTAAAAATTAAAAATTAAAAATTAAAAATTAAAAATTAAAAACTAAAAATTAAAAATTAAAAATTAAAAATTAAAAATTAAAAAATTAAAAATTAAAAATTAAAAATTAAAAATTAAAAATTAAAAATTAAATAAAAATTAAAAATTAAAAATTAAAAATTAAATTAAAAACTAAAAATTAAAAATTAAAAATTAAAAATTTAAAACTAAAAATTAAAAATTAAAAATTAAAAATTAAAAATTAAAAATTAAAAATTAAAAATTAAAAATTAAAAATTAAAAATGAAAAATGAATTAAAATTAAAATTAAAAATTAAAAATTAAAAAATAAAAAATAAAAATTAAAAATTAAAAATTCAAAATTAAAAATTAAAAATTAAAAATTAAAAATTAAAATTAAAAATTAAAAATTAAAAATTAAAAATTAAAAATTAAAAATTAAAATATCAAATTTAAAAATTTAAATTAAAAATTAAAATTTAAAATTAAAAATTAAAAATTCAAAATTAAAATTAAAAATTAATAATTAAAAATTTAAATTATTAAAAATTTAAAATTAAAAATTAAAAATTAAAAATTAAAAATAAAAAATTAAAAATAAATAAAAATTAAAATTTAAATTAAAAATTAAAAATTAAAAATTAAAAAATAAAAATTAAAAATTAAAAATTAAAG